>JAZKJV010004964.1:0-73856 GCA_037367405.1 Ottelia alismoides
GCCCGAGCGGATCGTAGCTGGTGGAGCGCCAGCCGTTCGCCCCGTAGTTTCCCGGCAGGTAGTACACCGTTTGGCGACCCAGACTGTCGTAGTAGCGGATATCGACGGTCCAGATCGCGCCAAGCCGATACCATTCGTCGTACTTCAGCCGATCTAGGGCGTCGTAGAAAAGCTCGCGCACCGTAATGTTGTTTCCCGCCGTGTCCCGCGGGTACTCGATGACGAGGAATCGCAGCGTGTTATCGCCCCAGCATGGCGGCGTGTTGCAGTAGTTGTAACTCCACGCCGTCGACGTCAGGTCAGCGCGGCTCTCCAGTGTGCGTCGGCCGTACTCGTCCTGCTGCCAGCTCGTCGCAATGTTGTTCGGATCTGTAACCGAACTCGGCACCCCGAACGAATAGTTGTAGCCGATCGTCGTCGGCTGAGAGAGCGCGTTCGTGACGGTTTCCGGCAGCTGGCAGCGGGTGCCGTACGCGAACTGAGTGGTGCGCGCCGTCATTGCCGAGCCGTTCGGATTAGCGCCGGTGACCGTCACCGCGCTGACGTTGCCGCATGCCGCAGGCGCATACGAAAGCGTCGTCGTCACTTTCAGCGCCGGCGTCGACGGCTCGATGATCTGCTGCGTCATCCGGCACGCGGCTGCGTCCGAGCTGTACGAGTAGCTGCGCGTCTGCGTGGTCTGCCCTGGCGCCGCGCTTTGGACGCTGGAGGTCGCGGGAAGACCCAGGCACCAGTACGTCGTCGGATCATTCGCAAACGTGTTCGTCGTCGTCGTGGTCCATGTCTGGTTGTAGAACGGTGACCCTGTGTCCTTGTCGGTGGTCGACACCGTCACGCTCGTCGGGTTGCCGTAGCCGTCCCCGTAGCTCGTCGATGTGGTCTGCTGCGTGATCAGGTTGCCGTTCTGGACACCGCCGTACTCGTACTGCGAGTCGGTCTGCGAAGAGACGAATGGAAAGAAGCGCCGCTCGAAGCCAGCGCCGCCGGAAATCTGGTAGGAGGGCGACGTGCTGGTGATCGCCACATACGTCGTCGCGTTCCCCTGCTCGACGACCCGCTGCGAGAACATGCCGGTGTACGGAAACTGTCGATTCACGTAGTCCAGCGTGTAGAAGCCGGTCCGCGTGTCGTAGATCTGCTGCGCGAAGAAGCCTTCAAACCCGCGCCCCTGCAGCTCCATCCGGCCGCCGTAGTACCAGAACTGGTTCTGGTAAGTACTGCCTGTGCCGTCGGACGCGGTGAACTGGTCCACGACCTGCAGCGGCCCAGCCATGTCGGCTTCCGGGAATACCGCGTCGCTGTAAAGCGAGTAATTGTTCCTCGCAATCGACTTGTAGGTCGGGCTCTGATTGATCAGGAAGCCGTCGGTGAATGCCGTCGCGAGATCGGGGGTCACATCGATCGCGAGGCGCGGGTTCCACTTCAGCGTGTTGCTCGCGGCCTGATCCGCCCACGCAAGATCCATCAATCCGTCACCCTGCGCGTCGAGAAAGAACCACGCCCCACTGCCTACTGAGATCCCCGTGCTCGTCGGCGCTCCCGCACCGGCATTGCCCGCCGACCTGAACACGTTCCACGTGCCCGTGACTGGGGACAGCAGATCCTGTCGGCCATCGCCGTCCCAGTCGCCAGCCAGCACGATGTTCGTGTAGGCAATCCCGCTATCGATCGAGGTCGGCGCGAATCCGCCGGCAGCAAGGCACGTCGACAGAAACACTCGATGCGTTGTGGAGCCCGAGGCCGGGCCGAACGCGTCCGTACAACCGTCTCCGTTCCAGTCGATCAGGCCGAGACTGAGGTACGCGCTCGGCTGTTGGATGGACGCGGCCTCGACGAACGACGTGCCGGTCGAGACGAGCAGCTTCCAGTAGTAGGTGTGCGTCACGACGCACGCCTGCGTGCTCACACCGCCATCGATCGCGCCGCCTGCTGACGCGTCGCCCACACCGGTCACGGCTTCGCTCTGGATCCCCGATGCTGGGGACATCGGCGATACGAACTGCGGCACGCACCCGGTGCTCCGCGCACGGTCGAGGTGGGCCATGATGTCGGCCCGGCCGTCGCCGTTGAAATCGGCAATGTTGATCGACTGCGATTCCGCCCAGTATCCAACTGTCGATCCTGCGATGAACGACCAGGCGACGTCGTTCAGGTTGGTCAGCAGATACCACTGGATCGGCGTGGCGCTGAAGGACACAGCGCCGCCCGCGGGCGTAGTGTTGATCTGCACGTAGATCCGCTTCTGCCCCCCGTTGCCGATGATGTTGTCGTTGTTCGTCCAGACCAGATCGGGCAGGCCGTCGCCGTTCACGTCGGCCGCCGTCGCGGCGTTCGTCGGACCCTGCGGCGTCGTCAGCAGCGCGTTCGTTGCGACAGTTGATAGCCCGCTGCCATTCCAGTACAGGCGATACCAGTAGCCGCTCGAGGGGTACAGGAGGTCCGTTCGCCCACGCCCCGCCACGTCGGCCGGGATCAGAAGGTCATAGGTCTGCGTCCAGACGCCGGTCCATTGCGCGGTCGTGAACGTGCCGGACGCCGCGCCGTACCTGACGTTCCAGTTGTATCCGCCCGCGCTTGCGACCGGGTACACGAGATCGGAAATGCCGTCGCCGTTCAGATCGATGGGCAGAACGAGGCTCGGGTTCGCGGTCGTCACCCCGAGTGAGGTGGCCGCGGTCGCCCACCCGTTCTGCCCGTTCTGGTACGAGAACGTCGTCGCCGGAAAGCAGTTCGACGCGGAGCATTCCTGCACGCTGGTCAGCCGCAGACGATTCGTCGTCGTACCCTGCCCGTACGAGAGGTAGTAGGCCTTCGTCGGCGTGGCCGACTGATAGTTCTTGATCGTGACGGAGTCGAGTTGATTGGCTTCGCGGACGGCGTAGCCGCCGAGGTAGCCGCTCACGATGTCCGTCGTGGGGCGTGCCGAGTATGCGAACGAGACCGTGTAGAACGGCCCCTGACCGGTCGTCGTGTACGGGTAGTTGATCTCGTTGACGCGGTAGGTCCCGTTGACCGCGTCTTCGGTGTAAGAAATCTTGATCTCGTTGCCGACCGAACCGCCGGCGCGGTCGCGAATCTTGCTCAGCGCCCATGTACGAATCGTCGTCAGCGCGCCGTTGCCCGCCTCGATCTGCGAGTCCGGAGTGCCGCCGTACTCCGATACGAGCCCGTTCTTCGACGTGACGCGAAACCACGCGGGTCCCGTTGCCGGCGGTCCCGAACGCTTCGATCTTCGCGAACGACTCGATCTCGGTCGCGTACACGGATCCTCCGACGCCGTACGAACCGCTGACCAGCTTGAGTTGCTGCCCGTCGAGGCAGAATCGGTCGGACGTCGTGTACGTAACGGCTGCTGGCGCGCCGTCCTGCGCCCAGGTCTTGTTGCAACGGCTGATCGCTGACAGCCCCGACAGGGACCAACCCTGCCCCATGACTCCGTTCAGCGCGCGGCTGCTGTAGGTCAGCGCGAGCGACAGCTGCAGCGCGCCGATTCCCGGCGGCGCCCACAACGGAATCGTGTAGGTCGCCGCGCCTGAGTTCGACACCGAGAATGACCCCGGCGTGCGACCGGCCGCCAGAGTCGTCGGCGCCGCGGCCGCGAGAGCGACGACGCCTGCCGCCTTCGTCGGTGACGGCGGCGTCGTGGGCGCGACGACCCGCGGGGGTGTGGGGGTCGCCACCGGCGCGACCGGCGTGACGATTGGCGACACCAATGGCGTCGGTGCAGGCACGGGCAGCATCTCGGCTGCACCGGCGACGGTCACGAACGTCACGCTCGCCGACAATACGCAGCTCGCCGCCGCGCTCAGCCGCCGGAATGCCGCACTCACTGGACTGCGCATCGCTCGCCTCCCTGCGCGTCTCATGCGCGCTCGGCACGAGTGACGTTGCGCTCGCAGCGAAGCCGTGCGCAACCTGCTCCTTCCGCGATTCCGTCCTCGAAGTGCGACCGCTACGCGCGCTGCGTCGCGCTACTCATTGAGCGCGCGACGCATTCTTGGCGTTGGCACGAGTGATGCTTGCCACTCGCTGTCTGCGCGTAGGGACACCGACTTCAGCGCTGGGAAGGCGAGTTCGGCCGCGTCGCGCGCGAATCACAGAATCCGCGTTCGCGCTTCAGCACACCGACGTGATGGCTGCCAGGAAGATACTTTCGCTTGACGTGCAAGTCAGGTGTCACAGTTTCGCACCTCGCGACATAGGATTTACTTGATGGGCCCCGTGTTTTCGTGCGGTGCGTGACTCGCTGGGATCGCTGAACGCGCCGCTTCAACGGCGATGCACGTCTGCGGCGCGCGGAGTCTCACGCGTCCTGCGGATCCGATGGACACGCCTCGGAGCCGCACCACCTCACAAGCGCCTGAGCCAGCGCGTGAGTTCGACGCCGTGCGAGGTGAGCCGTCCTCCGCGCGGTGCCGCCAGCGCTCCCGGGAACACCTGTGCGAGGGCGCGTCGCTTCAAGTCGAGATCCGCGCGCGCGTAGCGCATCGTCGTCGACAGGGAGGCGTGGCCGAGCCACTGGCTGATGGTGGAGAACTCGACGCCGGACTTGAGCATGTGCACGGCGGTCGTGTGCCGGAGCGCGTGGGGATGGAGCCCCTTTCGACCGCTGGCGGAACGAAAGTCGGGCAAGTACTTGCGCAGCAGATAACGGACGCCAGAGCGCGTCAGTCGCCCGCCCTGTCGGTTGAGGAACACGAACGCGTCCGCTCTCGGTGCGGACTCGTCCTCACCCGCGATGAGCTTTCGCAGCACTCTTGCCGTGCGCGGCCAGAGCGGGCAGAGGCGAACTTTCTGGCCCTTGCCAAGAATGCGCACCTGCTCCGGCGGATCGAGCCGGAGATCCTGTACGCGCAGGTCCAGCACCTCCTGCACGCGTGCTCCCGTGTTGAACATCAGGACAAGGAGCGCATGGTCGCGGCGGCCGAGAGCCGTTGTGCGGTCAGCTGACTTCAGCAGGCGATCCACGTCTGCTGCCTCGAGATAGTCGACCGGACGCTCCACGGCGCCGCGCTTGAACGGGATGGCCAGGAGTCGCTGCGCGCGACCGAGTTCCTCAGGGCGAGCGTGAGCCAGGAAGCGCGCAAAGGTGTGGATCGCTGCGAGCCGGACGTTTCGTGTTCTGATCGAGTTCCTGCGCTCCGCTTCCAGATACGTCAGGAATTTCTCGGTCCGGTCGACAGTCACATCGTCCAGCGTGAGCCGCTCGATGGCGCGTCCGGCATCGCGCGCGATGAACGATAGCCACAGTACGAGCGCGTCGCGGTAGCTCTTGAGCGTGTGCCGGCTGACCCCGCGCTGCGATGGGAGGTGCGACTGGAAGAACGTGACCACGAGGTCACCGAGGTCGGTAGGACGGTTCGTCATGGAGGCGGCTCCTCGCCGAGGTGGCCGTATTGACGGCGGTAGCGCTCACCTGGCGAGCGCGGCAACTTCCGGCACGAGACGCAGGTAGTAGGCAGTCGACTCGATCGACACGTGCCCCATGTACACGGCTAGTTTCGGAAGCCACGCCTGCACGTCGCCGCCGGTCCGATATCCGCGCAGCAGTGACTGGACCGCGAAGGAATGCCGAAGATCATGACACCGCGGGGTAGACCGGCCACCTGCGCCCGTGACGCCTGCCGCCCGAAAGACCCGTCGCAGTAACGAGACCAGCCCGCTTGGGCTGTATCCCGTCAGCCGTCGACCCGTGGGTGTGCAAGCAGATGACCGGTATCGATCCTGCCCACGGAGAGCTGTTCGCGGATCCGCAGGTATCGACCGAGCTCTTGCGCCGTCGAGCGCGATAGCGGCACGAAGCGAGAGCGGTGGAACTTGGAGTCCGCGACGAAGAGCACGTCACGGGACGCTTGCACGTCGCCGACCCGTAGCTGCACGAGCTCGTTGCGACGCATGCCCGTCGTGTAGAGAAGGACGACCGCGAGTCGCGCGGCGGCGGGGGTGAACGGGGATGATCCGCCTTCCGGCAGCGCGTCCGCCGCCGCGAGTACGCGGCTGATCTGCTTCGGCGTCACGATGGTGGGCTCGGCGTACGGGCGGGCCCGGGCGAAGGAGTCCGTGCTCGGCACGAAGCAGTCCGGCTCATGCGTCGCGCGATACAGGCAGAAGCGGCGGAGTACCTGCTGTGCCTTGCGGCGGCTGTTCGGGTGAAGATGTCGCAGCGAGTCGCTCCACGCGAGATACGCCGCTGCATCGAGCGCTTGGCAGTTCTCGGCGGCGGCCCACCGTTGGAACCCACGAAGCACCGATGTCGAGCTGCGGTAGCGAAGCCCGAGGTTTCGCTGGTGCGCTATGAACGCATCCACGCTCTCCGCGATGGGGGGATTAGTCACGGCGCACACGACACTCGCGCCTCCTCGCTGCCAGGCACGGGGAGAGCCACCCCGCGTAGGCGGTCGGCCTGCAGGCGGATGTACACGGAGGTGCTCACGAGGCTTCGATGACCCATCAGGTCGCCGATCGCCTTCATGCCGACACCCCGATCGAAGAGCCGCATCGCGAAGGAGTGACGCAACGCGTAAGACGACGCGTCCGCGATCGGCAGCCCGCTGCGGCGCGCGCGCGTCTTGAAGACTGCGCTCAGCGCGAACTTGCTCATCGGCCGGACCGGGGCATGCGCCGTCAGAAAGACGGCGTCGCACGATGTAGCGGGTCGATCGCGCTTGTAGTACGCGCGCAGGAGACTCAGCGTTCGAGCGTGAAGCGGCAGGATGAGAGTCGATGCGGTCTTCGCCTGGAAGACCGTCAGCGTAGCTGCATCCCAGTTGATGGACGCGCACGTCAGCCCGCCGACCTCGCCCGGGCGAAGTCCGTAGTAGGCCATGAGGTGCAGGATCAGATGATCGCGTGCACCAACCGGATCAGGACCGGTCGATGGACGCCAGCAACTGCTCGATTAACGTCCACGACAGCGCGCGCGGAGGCTTTTCGTCGCGAAACGCGCGCGGCTGATCGAACGCATCGGCATTCGTCGGCACCAGTCCGCGATCGATGCAATCCCAGAGAAACGCGCGGATGCAGCGGATCGAAGCCTCGGAGCACTCCGCGGACAGCGAAGAGGCGCGTTCGGCAACATAACTCTCGAGCATTCCAGCGCGCAGGTGGTGCACCTCCTCATGGGGCCGAAGCACGCGCGAGAAGTAGTCATCGATCGCGAGGCGGTACCCGTCGATTGTCGACGGCTTGAATCCGCGCTGCGACGACAGCCGCGCAAGGAAGTCGTCCCTCACCTTGCTGCGACCGTTGGGCTCCGCGTGACCCTCGGCAAGACGGCCCCGCTGTCGAAGGTATGACAGGTAAACGCGCAGCGTACGTCGGTAAGGAACCGGCGATCGCCGGGCGCAGGCTGCGAACGCGCGGGTCAGCGAGTCCAGCTCGAGCGGTGTATTCGGCGCGCTTCCGATCCGGCGAAGAACTTTGCTGCACGTGGTGGACGTGCTCGCGTGCGCACTTGGCGCTGTAGCCGACGGTGATGAGAGTTCCCGCGAACGCATCGAGCTCGTCGGCATGACGATCCGTGGTGTACCGACGGTGCACGCGGACGAACAGTTGCCGCAGGTTTCGCATTCGGACTCCGCAGCTGACACGACGGAGCCCACGCTACGCGCGAACCGGGCGAGGAGTTATGCGCACAAGTTGCGACGCGCGCGGCTCGCGGCTGCGATGAAGCTGGCCGGCTGCACATAAGCATGGGCGCAGCATAAGTCCAGGAAGCGGTGCTTCGCGGCGGACTCGAGTACCGCACGCCGAAGCAGCGCGCGGTGCGCTCTCGCGCCGTACGCGCGATCCGCGAGGACCTGCGGATCAACACCGCGCTCTGGCACGCGGCCGCCGAGTACCTGAACTGATCGCGGCAGGGCGGGGCTTCGCCCCGCCCGTCGCTCTTCGACCTTCGAGGAGATTCCCCATGACCCGTAACCCTGATCGCTATCAGGTCGTCGCCGACCTGAGAACGGCGACGGCCCGTGTGTGGATCGGCCGCGATCGCCGCCACGGCGACTATCTGTCCGACAGCGCCGTGAAGGTGCCCGGCGGACTGCGCACGCTCGTGACCCGCTGGCGACGGCCGCCGACGCCGCGCGTCGTCGAGACCGCGACGCTGAACGGTGGCGCGTTGTCGCCGCGTCCGTACCAGCTGGCGCAGGCCGGCGACGGTTCGGTCACCGACTGCGTGCTGGCGCTGTTCGAGGACTTCTGCACCGCACGCCGGGTGGACCCGGAGGCGCTGATGCGCGAGGCGTACCCGGAGGAAGCGTCTAACGCGGCCTGGTCGCTCCCGGCGCGACGCCGGTTGCGCGAGGCGGCGGCGTGGGAGGGCGTCGCGTATCCGGAGACCTGGGACGACGCGGCGGTGCGCGGCCTCGTCGAGAGCCTGCACGAGATCAACCATCACGCCCTCGCTGCGGTGGTGGCGGCGCTGCCGGGTGAAGGCGTTGGAACCCGTATACGGTTGCGTTACCAGTAACGCGCGGCCATACTCGTTCACGGGAGGCGCTCATGAGCCGGCATAGCGTCGAGACGACGCACGACGGGCGTCCGGTCGTCGTGACCATCGGGTGGGATGCGCCGCTGGGCTACTTCCACGCCGTCGTCGAGCGGCTGGACGTCACGGACGACGAGGAGAGTCCGTTCGTCTACTCGAACCTGGACGACACAGATCCGTTCCCGGTCAGCCTCGATCCGTACCGTGCGAAGTTCCGCGCGCTCGGCATCGAGATCCCGGAGCGGGATGTACCTCGAGCCGAGTCGGACGCGCTCCGGAACGTGGTCAACCGAACGGTCGAGTACACGCTCGACGGTCGCATGGTCGAACACGCGAAGGGCGGGTGCGCGTTCCGGCGCACGTATCGGGAGCGGGACTCCACTGAGATTCCCCGTGGCGGGAGGCGCCTGCGGCCTCCCGCGTTTTCAGGCCGCGAGCGGTCGCGCTGCACAGGAGTACGATCATGGGAACGGCAACCGGGACGGGGCATCCGGCGATGGACGAGGCCGAACGGGAGCGGCGCGAAGCGTACGCCCGGGTGCGGGCGAACTTCCGGCTCGAAGGTCAGGCGCTGACGCCCGACGAGGAGCGCGAGCTCGAACCGTACCTTCCGCGGCGACGTGTCGCTCAGGGGAAATCACGCGCCGCGCGATCGAGCGCTTCAAGGTCAAGGGACCTCCGGGCGGCGCACACGGCTGATCGGGCGGGAGCGCGCCCGTGTCGTCGCCCGAAGAGCGGTGGGGCAAGTACTTCGTCCCCGGCACCCGCACGCTCGCCAACAATCTCGGGATCCGCGACGGCGATACGCTCCGTACCGCCGAGCGCATCATCACCACGAACCGCGCGCTCGAGCTCGAGCGCGCGCCGATCAAGGGGCGTACGGACGTCGCGCACCTGAAGGCGATCCACTCGGCGCTCTTCAAGGACGTCTACCCGTTGGCCGGGCAGTTCCGCGACGTGGATCTGGGCAAGGGCGGGACCGAGTTCGCGCCGGCGTTCCCGCCGCTCTATCGCTCGCTCGAGAACTACACCGGCGCGCTCCTCGAGAACGTCGCCCGCGACAACTTCCATCGCGGCGTGGGCAAGGAGGCGTTCGTCGGCAAGCTCGCCAACACCTACAACGAGCTCACTACGCGCATCCGTTCCGGGAAGGGAACGGGCGCGCCACCCGCGTGTTCCTCGGCTCGCTCGCGAAGGACGCGGGCTACCACCTCGACTGGAGCCGGGTCGAACCGCAGCGCTGGATCGACGTCAGCGCCGCCGGCGTGCAGCGCAACGACCTCGCCGGCATCCGCGACGTGATGCGTTCCGTCGTGACGCCCGGAACGCGCGCGCGCCTTGCGAATGCGGTGATGAGCGGCGAGTACGGTCGCGCGATCGAGAAGCATCCGGAGCTGACCGGTGCGGTGGCCTGCTCTCGCAGGTGGAGCGCACGATCCGCGAGGAGTATCGCGGCTTCGATCGTGAGCAGGGCGCTGACGTGATGCTCCGCGCGGCGCTGAAGAGTCATCAGGAGCTGCACGACGGCGGCGTGCCGCGTGCGCAGGACGCCGCGAAAGTCCACGCGCTCGTGCACGGGCCCGACCGGGTGGTTGGTCGCTAACGTCCAACGCGCCGCGTGAATCGGTGACGGGGAGGGGAGGGGGTGAGCGTGCAGGCCCGTTCAGTGTGCCACGCGGGTCGCCGTCCGCAAGGCAACCCGCTGCGCGGGCGCGGCTGCGCCGCGGCCTGGCAGACGGCGCTGCCGCGTGCCCGGGAGACGGGGCCGGCACGCTCGCCGGTCCGCGATGCGAACCCGCATGGCGGTGACCGAACCTCACTCGGAGAAGTCACCATGCTGAACGAATCCTTCGGCCACGAGGCCGCGATCGACGCGACGCACGTCTTCACTCACACGCGTCTGCCGCTCGATGCGATCGCCCCCTCGACGACGCAGGTGCAGGCGGAACGCGCCGGCTGTTCGACGCGCACGCGCTGAACGAACTTGCGTCTTCCATCCGTCACGTCGGCGTCGTCCAGCCGATCGTTGTTCGACCCCTGGAGCAGCCAGAGGGCGGCGTCGGCTTCGAGATCGTCGCCGGCGAACGGCGCTGGGAAGCCGCGAAGGCGGCCGGACTCGCTGAGATCCCGGCGGTCGTCCGCGGTCTCGACGACGCGGCCGTGCTCGCGATCCAACTGATCGAGAACCTGCAGCGCGAGGGGCTCGACGAACTGACGGAGGCCGAAGGGTACGGTGAACTGCTGAAGACCGGACTCACGGTCGAGGACCTGAGCGCGAAGCTCGCGAAGAGCACCGCGTACGTGTACCAGCGGCTGAAGCTGCTCGCGCTGTGCCGCGAGGGGCGCAAGGCGTTCCGCGACGGCATCCTGGCGCCGGCCATCGCGCTCCTGATCGCGCGCCTCCCGGACGAACGGCTGCAGAAGGCCGCGCTCGAGGACGTCACGAAGAAGGACTGGCAGGGAGACCGACCGAGCTTCCGCGAGGCGCAGTCGATCGTCGTGCACCGCTACACTGCTCCGGCTCGACCAGGCGCCGTTCGACACGAAGGACGCAGCGCTCGTGCCGACGGCGGGCGCGTGCACCGACTGTCCGAAGCGCACCGGCAACCAGCCGCAGCTGTTCGCCGACGTGAAGCGTGGGGACACCTGCACCGACCCGACCTGCTTCGACCTGAAGAAGGTCGCGAAGCTCGGCAAGGAGCGCGCCGCTGCGGTGGCTGCCGGCAGGCGCGTGATCGAGGCGAGGAGGCGGCGTCGATGATCCGGCGCGGAACGTGGGACCTGAAGGGCCACGTCGACGTCGACACGAAGTGCTTCGCCGACGAGAAGCAGCGCACGTACCGCAAGATCCTCGGCCGGCAGCTGCCCGCCGACGGCGCTGCTCCTCGATGCCAGCCGCGGGTGCTACCTCGAGATCGTACCCCGCGCCGACGTCGAGCGACTGCTCAAGGACAAGGGCCTGCGCACGTCGCAGATGAAGAGCGACTCGGGCAACCAGAAGCAGCGCGAGGCCGAGAAGAATGCGAAGACGAGACCCAGTTCCGGACGTGGCTGCTGCGGCAGGTCCGTGACAAGACGCCGGCGACGGCCGACCTACCCATGCTTCGCGCCGTCGCCGAAGCGTTCTACGGGTCGATGCACTTCGACGCGCGCAAGCGATTGGCGCGGCTGTACCGCTGGAAGCAGCCGACGAAGGACGCGTCCGCCGCCACCCGACTCGCCGTGGGGTTCATGCCGAGCGCGACGATCGCGGATGTCACGAAGTTCCTGCTCGACTGCGCTCTGATCGGCGACGTGCACGCGAGCACCTGGTCGACGGCAAAACCGACGCAGCTGCTCGCGGCCGCGGAGCGTGTCCGGGCTCAACGTCGCGAAGCTGCGGAAGGAGTCGATCCCAAGGGGCATTGCCGGTGAACCCAAGAAGGTGGCGACGCCGATCAAGCCCGCCAAGCACGGTGCGGCCACCTCGAAGAAAGCGCGCAGCCAGGTCGCGTCGGCACGCTGAGGAGCACCGATGCGTCGCGCACGTCCGGAGATCGCTCGCTGCAGGGGATCGGGCGTGCGCGACGCGAACCTGCTGCATCGATCCTCCGGCCCCGCGGCGCGCCGTTCGGCGTCGCGGAGCGCGGTCTGACGCAGGGAGGGGGCGCCGACGTGCTAGCGCCTTTCTTCTGCGCGAATCCTGTGTGCGTACTGCACGTCCGCGCCGACGATCCGACCGTCCAGGGTCGCGGACCGTGGGCCCTTCGACCGGACGGCGTGTGGTGGGCCAGACGGCCGCCGAGGGCGTGATGTACTGCGACCTGTGTGTGCGGGCCAGGAATCCTCGCCGCGCACGCCGTCCGGCGCACGTGCCGAAGATGCTCAGCCCTGACGCGACGCTCGGCTCCATGGTGCCGGTGAGGCGTTTCCGCGACCTCACCGGCGCGGCGGCGCTCGGCGCCGCCGCGGTACATACGCTGCTGGCGCTGGCACGCGGGTGGCCGCGCGCGCCCGTGGCTCGACGCCGCAACCGTAGACGTGTTGCTCGGCGTGTTCGCGGTGCTGGTCGCCCGTCTACGGGGTGCGGTGGTTCTACCCGGGCGAAAGGTCCGTGCGAGGCGCGCTGATCGGTAGAAGCAGAGCGACGCCGTGGGTAGGCGCGCTCGTGCGCGTCAGCGGGATGTCGGTGGTGGTCGCGCTGTTTGTCGGCGTCGCCATGGCGATGCTCGGATCTTGGAACGGGTCCGATGCCGCGGTTCGCGCGTACTACGTGGTTCTTGTCGTGCTCGCGGGAGTGCACGCAATCGGGGCGCGCCGACGATCAGGATCCGGATCGAGCATGTCTTCTGCGCTGAGCTGCGCGCCGCGTGCCCGCCATCGATCTCGCTTCGTCCCAAGAATCACAGCTCCCGATACGGAATTTCACTGAGCGTGACGTTGCACGCGTGCGCCGAGACCCTGCTCTGCCAAGGCTCCGAGAAGACGAGTTCGCACCGACTCCCTGAGATGGGCCTGGTCCGACTATCACCGTCTGAAGAGGCAGAGTTTCCTCACTTGATGCGAGCGAAACTCGATGAACGGGATTCGGGTCGTCGAGCCAGTCCTGAACCGGATCCGAGGGTCGTCGAGGCCGGATCATCGGGGAGATAAATCGTACTTCCTGCTCCTGTTCGAACGCGTCATGCTTGCTTGTAGCCGCGACCTGCAACAGCTCAGAAAGGCAGGTTTCCAGCGACGCGCGGAAAGCTTCCCTCGTGTAGCTCTGCGAACCGCAGAATACTGTGGCTGCCTCTCGGCGCAGCCTTGAGAGGATGGCGTCCGCCCACGCCAATTGTGAGTCGCGTCGGTATCTGCAGTTCTGAAACGTCCACCCTTGCATCTGCATGCGCCTGACGAGCGCTCCGGAGTTGAACGACAGCAGACGCCATGCCCGTATCTGCGTGTAGCCGCGCCACTGACCAGCTGATGGCTGCAGTCGAAAGTGACAGCACGTAGACGGCGGCACTGGGGCGCTCTTGTCTGTCGAGCCATTCACTCGCAAAACCGAGAATCTCGGAATCAAGGCCGGTTGAAGTGGCCCGCGCATCCTCAGCGACGCGCTTCATTAGACTCAGACCGAGTTCGCTTTCGCTGGCGTCATTCAGAATCGATGTGGTCGCCACATGAGCGCGTTTCAGGATATGACAGCAGCGCGTCGACGGACGTGTAGTGGTGAAGTAATCCGCCAATAGGGCGGTACTCCGGATCGTACGTGTACCTGCGCGGCACTCGATTTGCATACTCCGATCTCGTCGGGGCGTTGGAGTCCCCCATGGGCCATTGTGCTGAGATTAACTTCTCGGAAGGGCATCGGATTCGCGCGCGTGCAGCTGACGCATACGGCCTCGACTCCGTACCCGGAGAATGGATTGCCCAGGTGACCGTCTGAGTAGTCTTGGAAGAACGGTGCAAATTCGTTGCACTCCGGGCCAGTCGCATCCGAAGTACCAAATTCCGCCCTCGGGGCGACGCGGCGCCAGGGAGTACCAAGCGGTCAGCGGCGCAACTGGCGTCCCGCCAAGCGCCGCGACTTTGACGACCGACTCAAAGGCCTCAACATTTCTAGACATCTGATCGGGTGTCATCGCGACAGCCTCCGCGGCGCCAGTTCGCTAGCTGCAAGAATGGCATGACGGAGAGAACTCATATGACTTCAGCATTGGGACGTTGATGTCGACGGGGACGCGGGCGATTGGCGTATGGCCTTCGTGGCACGCGTCGCCGGCGATGCGCCACCGTACAAGGACGGCGAGATCATTCGTCAGGTATCCGCAGTCGAGGCGGCGCCCGGCGTGACGCTCTCGTTCGCGACGCCGAGTTCGGTGGCTCTGGCGTTGAGCATCGCACAACGTGCGGCGCTGCACGCCGCCGAGGTGAGACTGGCGATTCCTCACACCGAGGTCCGAGCCGCAGGAACGACCGCGTTTACGGTAACGACTGAGGCCATTCCGCTGCTCTACGACTTTTTCGAGCAATCCATGATTGGCGCCGTCTTCTCCTATCTGGCAATCGAGGCGTTCGCAAATCAAGTGATCGCGCGCGAGCTGACGCAGTCCCTCGAAGTGGACTATCACGGTCGTAGGCAGACATTCACCCCCGAGCAGCTAGAGCGTCGCCTTGCAACACGCGAGAAGCTTTCCCAAGTGCTTCCAGTAATTCGGTCGGTGCCGTCGCCGAAGGGCACTGCATTGTGGGAGCGCTTCACGAGGCTCGAACTCGCGCGAGACTCCACGGTGCACCTCAAGGTCAAGGACCAGTATCCGAAGGTGAAGGAGTCTCTGTATTTCCAGATGCTAACTGCCGACGCGACCGCGCTACCGGGCATCGCAGCGGAGATGATCAGGCACTACCATCGGCCGAATGCGGAGCCTCGCTGGCTCTTGAGGTTTCTTCGGTCGCGGGATCAAGTGGGAGAGGCCGCACGCGCGAAACCGGCCTCTCAGAGAGAGCGGAGGCGCGCCGCAGCCCTAATCGGTCTGGACAACGCCAGCAGTGTATCGCTCCTCATGCATGCCGAGCGGAGCGTGAAGAGTAGAGCCGACGTGCCTGTGATCGCCTAGCGTACCCCACCGTTCTCGGTCGCAAGGCTCTGCGCACGCGCGTCGCGCGTGCTCGACGGAGCCGCTGCGCGGGCCTTGCGACCTGCGCTGCGGCGGGGGGCTTCGAGGGGCAGGCACGTCGCCTGCCATCCGGAGTCCGAGTCATGAGCTATCCCGTTTCGCTGTATCCGAACGACGCGAGCGCAGTCGCGGCCGAGGTGCGCGTGCTGTTCGGCAAGTCCGCCGACAAGGTGCTCGCAGAGCACGGTGGATCCGCGCGGGCGATCCTCGAGGCGAGCCGCATCGCGAGCGGTCGCGGCTGGGCGCAGCTCAAGGCCGCGCAGGCGCTGCAGGCGCACGCGCTCATGGAGACGCTGTCGCAGAAGCAGGCGCTGACCTCACCCCGGGTGGCGCGCGAGTTCCTCTCGACGCTGATCGGGACGCTCACGTACGAAGTGTTCGTGCTGCTGTTCCTCGACAATCGGCACCGGCTGATCTGCTACCGCGAGATCTTTCGCGGCACGGTGGACGGGGCGTCGGTGCATCCGCGTGAGGTGGTGCGCGAATCGCTGCGGGTGCCGGCGTGCGCGGCGGTGCTGATCGCGCACTGCCATCCGTCGGGCGTCGCCGAGCCCAGCCAGGCGGACGAAGTCATCACGACGCGGCTGCGCGATGCGCTCGCGCTGGTCGACATCCGGGTGGTCGATCACCTGATCGTGTCGGGCGACATCACGGTCAGCATGGCCGAGCGCGGCCTCGTATAGCGCCCGCGGCGCCGCCGGTGCGTCGGTGCCGGCGGCGTCTCTGCCTGCTCTTCAGCGTGCCGCACCGGTCGCGGGCCGCAAGGCGGCGCGGGGGACCGCGCTTCGCTCGCTCCGCTCGGCCTTGCGCCCCGCGCTGCGGTGCGCGCGGGGAGGCGCGCAGGCAATCCGCCTGCGTGGCTGGAGAGACGTCCATGCGGTACTCAACCCTGGGCCGCCCGCGAAAGGTGACCGACGTCGCGATCGCGTCCGGGATGGCGTGGCGCGAAACGCGCCTGACGATGCGGCAGCTGGCGAAGGAACTCGGTGTGTCGGTGCATTCGATCCGGGCGGCAATCGCGCGTGCGGAACGAGGCGACGGTCCGCACACGCGCGGCCGGCCGCGCGCGGTGGAGGGTGCGATGCTCGAGCGCGTGCTCGCGTGGCATCGCTCGCGGGCGACGTTCCCCGAACTCGCCGCACGGCTCGGGTTCAAAGCCGGGACGCTGTCGCGCGCGCTCAGGCATCGCGATGCGTTCAAGCAGCCGCCGCCGGAGCGGCGTGCGGCGGTGATGGCCGAAGAGCGGGCGCGCCGCGAGGCCTGCGTCTGGTGACGCGCGACCGGCCGGGGTCCCTTCGTACCCCGGCTCTACCGCGACGTCATGCGACGTGTCTGACCGACAGGTAGAGCTGGTCGACGACGAGGTGCCAACCGTCCGCCGCGTGGTGCGGTGCGGCGTTTCGCCGGAACACTGGCTCGACGCGCAACGTGTCGTGCCGGAGCGCCAGCAGTCGGTCCAGATACGCTTGCGCGAGATGCACTACGAGCGTGAAGTGCAGCGCGTCGGCGTCTGCGTCCGCACCGTCCACGCGACGACGCACGACCAGGCGACCCAGCGCGCCCGGGTGCACGTCGGCCTCGCGGGAGGGGCGGGGCCCACAGTTCACTGCGATTGATATGGTCGCGTCCTTTCCCGGAAGGAGAGTCAACGGCAATCCCGGGATCTCCGGCTGGAACGCCTTGACGCGTCCGCTCAGTGAGACGTGGTGGTCATCATCGCCCGGGGATCCGCTCCCGATAGCGAGCATCAGCTCGTCGATTCGTACCTCGGCGAGCATTCCGTCCTTCGTGAGCATCTCTGGTGTCCCGAGAGTCAGTTGCACGGAACTTACACCGCCCGTGGGCGGCGATCGAGGCGTGCTGGGGTCCCGGCGCTGCGCGCCGTCGGGCTGCTCCGGGTTCGCTGTCGCTCATCCCGCGGCGACCGCGGGACCGCACGCGGCCCTGCACATCCCTGACCCGAAGACGCGCGCTCCGCGCGCGAGTGCCGGCGGTCACGCGTGCGCCGAGGTGGGGATGCGAGGGCCTGCCGTCACGCGCATTCACCGGGCACACCGAAGCGGACGCCCGGCACGCGCCGTTGCCTCGGTCGCCGCGTCCTCGCCGCCGTCCGCGCGAGACACGTCGATGTCGTGCCGCTCACCGACGCGGTCGTGGATCGCTCGATGTGCCCGCCGGCGCCGGATCGAGGTCCGCGCCTCGGGGATCGCCCGCGCAGTGCATCGCCGCGCGACCCTCACGGCGGTCGGCGTCTTCGTGAGGAGCAGCGGAATCGCGAGATCGTCGACGGCGCGGCAGCAGTCCATCGACTGCCGACGTGGCGCCTCGACGGCACGCCCGCGGAGCAAGACGCAGTCAGGCGAAGAGCGAGCCCCGCGCGGGAACGAAGAGCACGGCCGCGCGCCACCTGCGGTGTCACTTGCCGTGCAGACGCGGGACACGGCTCGCGCCAGCGGAGCTGTCACTCCCCGTGCAGCCCGGAGGGCGCGGGGCTCGCACTCCGGCTACGGGCCTTCCCCGGTGGGGGTGAGGGAAGGCCCCTCACGCCGGAGAAGAGGCCTGACTGCGAAGGCACCGCAGGCACGCCGGCGACACGGTATCCACGTCAGCAGGAGATTCTCATGGACAGCTTCCGCCTCACCGCCGTCGGCAACCTCGCGAAGAACCCGGAACTCACGAAGACGAAGAAGGCGACCTACGTGAAGTTCGCGCTCATCGGCAACGACTGGGCGGGCAAGGACAAGGACGAGGTGCAGACCACGATCTTCTTCGTCGCCTTCGGCCCGATCGCGGAGGCGATCGAGAAGAACGCCCGCGTCGGCGACCAGCTCGTCATCGACGCCACGGTGCGCGCGAACAACTACAAGGACGAAGACGGCGACATGCAGTACGGCTACAGCTTCATCGTGCAGGGCTTCCGCTTCGGCGCGCCCGGCAAGGCGAAGCGCGAGGAGTTCCGGCAGGCCTCCTGATCGCATCCCCCTTCGCCGGCGGCCACTCCGGTGGCCGCCGGCACTTCTGCGCTCCGCTCAAGATCTGTCGTGAGCGTCGCCTGGCGACGCCGGCGAGCCTCACCGCTACGCGGCCCTGAGCGCGGGTGCCGCCAAGAGTGGATCCAGGCCCTCCCGCCGCGGTCGCCTGTCGGGTCTCATCCAAGTCGGCACGGAAGCGGTGGCAATACAGGACGCAGAGGCCTCGCGAATGAGACGACTTCGTCCGAGAGTCTCCCGTTCCATGGCATTGATCGACCGCCGTCTCACCGAACGCGACGCTGGCCTACGCATGCGACTCGCCGAGTGTCCCATTCGCTACTGGCGGGGTCGCTATCCGATGAACTGAAGGCCGCTGCGCCAGGCGCACGGCGGTCGCCGGAACGGCATCGGTGCGCACGCGACGCTGCGTACGGCGAGCGACGCAACTCCCGACGATCGCGTCGACGCCGCTCCCGGCCACGTCGAAGTACGCGGCACCCTCAGCCGCCACGCCCGTTCAGCCAGTGGGTCGCGATCGCACGGGTCACGCGGATCGCGGAGGCGCAGGCCCCGCCGACATGTGCGCTCGAGACGGCTTCCCCGACGAAGTAGAGTCGCGACCGAGTCGACTCCTGCGCTCGCATCAGCGCGTGCGCCCGCGACGCGAACCCGACCCGCATCCTCGGCACGTAATCCCCCGCGTTCACGACCACGTCCTCGATCGGCGCAGCGGCGAGCGGCGGATACACCTTCGCGAGGAACGGAAAGATGAAGTCCGGCAGCGACTTTCCGCTGGCCTGCCAGCGTGGGATCGCTCGTGGCGACAACGACGCCGCGACGATCGGCGGTTGCCCGGCGTGCGACGGCACCGCCGCCCACATCTCGATCTCACGCTGCACGGGGTCCGGATGCGCGGGGATGTTGAATCCCCCCGCGACGCGCTCCGGCGCGTCCCGTGCTGCGAGCACGAACGACACCTTCGCGTACTTCGCGAACTCGAGCTTGCGATACGCCTCGGTGGCTTCGGCGGGCAATGCATCGATTATCGTCGCCACGTGGCTGCCGGGCAGGGCACAGACGACGAGGTCGGGTAGAACCGTCTGCAGCTGGCGCTCGTGATCGAGGTACGTCACGCGACGGCGGCCCGCCGTGTCTGGCGCAGACACATTCACGACGGGGGTTCCAACGCGCACGTCCAGCCGACGCTCGAGCGCACGAGGCAGCGCTGCGATCCCGTCGTGTGGACTGATGTAGTGGCCACCGTCCTGCGCGAACAGGCTGAAGAAGGGAACGCAGGATGCTTCGTCGGCGGGCACACCCCACGCTTCGACGACGGCACCGATCGCGTAGTCGAGGATCGGTCGCGCAGCTTCCTCTCCCACCGAGTCCCGCACGAACTGGCCGACGCTGATCCGGTCGCGTGCTGCATCCACGAGCGGCAGGCTCGGATCCACGTCCCGGAATCGTTCCACGATGTCGGCGGCGAGCTTCGGCAATGCGCGACGGGCCGTCGCGGGCATCCCGGGAATCCGTGCGGCTTCGTCGGCAGAGAATCGCAGACTGAATGGATACTGACCCACGCCGTTATCGGCGGTCAGCGTGATCTCCGTACCCTCCATCGATCCCCGTATGCCGAGTTCGTCGGCTAGATCGATCATCTGGCGGTTGGATGCGAAGAATCCGGAGGCATGGGTCGGGCCGTAGAGCGGTCCCTGCCGGCGCTCCACCATCCTGCCGCCGGCGTAGCTTGACGCCTCCAGCACGGTCACCCGTACTCCGCGTTTCTGCAGTTCGTACGCGGCCGCGAGGCCGGCGATGCCCGCGCCGACGACGATCGCCGAGATGCCGGTCCCGCGACGCCTGCGATCGTCGCCGATCGCAAGGCACGAAAGCGGGGCCGTCGCCGTTGCCGCCGCCAGTCCCAGCCCGAGCCGAAGCACGCGCCGTCGACCGGGGCTCGTTGCTTCGCGGCTCATCGCAGATCTCCGAACTCGAGGCGCCACCAGTGCCGCAGCGTCGCACACGGCTCGTCGTCGAGCGTCTTGCAGCGGCGCCCACCGATGTGCAGCGGCTCGCCGTCGGCATCGACGCCGCTGATCTTGGTCACGAGATAGTTGTCCTCCGCCGAACGCCCCATGGCGATGAATGGCAGATAGCCCTCGTAGCCGAATGCCGGTTCGACGTAGTTGACGGCGTGACAGAGCGGACAGCCGTTCTCGACGAGGCGGGGTGTGACCGCGCTCTCGAAGAACGCGCGAGCATTCGGCCGGGTCACCGCCGGCGCGGCGGCTCGTTGCGCCGTCTGCGCGACCTGCGCGACTGCCAGTGCCGCCGCGAGCACGGCGCACGCGTGTGCCATCGAACGGAGCGGACTGGTCATCGCGGTTGCGCCTCGTCGTCGGGGCTGGATCCGTTCGATACTGCGAGCGGCGGCGTCGACGCTTCCCGGAGATCGCGTCGCCGCAGCTTCCCCGAACTCGTCTTCGGCAGGTCCGGCACGAACACGACCCGGCGTGGAACCTTGTAGGCAGCCAGTCGCGCCCGGCAATGTTCCAGGAGCGACTCGACGTTCAGCTGCGCATCTGCTCTCAGCACGACATGCGCCACGGGAATCTCGCCCTTTGCTTCGTCGGGAATGCCGACGACCGCCACCATCGCGACGGCGGGATGCTCGCTCACCGCAGCTTCGACCTCGGCTGGATAGATGTTGTAGCCCGCCGAAAGAATCATGTCCTTCTTGCGGTCGACGATCCGATACGCGCCGTGGCGCTCCCGCACGGCGACGTCGCCCGTCGCGAGCCAGCCGTCCGCATCGAGCACCTCTGCCGTCGCAGCGGCATCGTTCCAGTAGCCGAGCATCACGATCGGGCCGCGCACCTCGAGCTCGCCCACGGCGCCGTCGGCAACGCGGGTGCCACCGTCGCGAATGCGCAGCTCGACGCCGGGCAGGCTCTCGCCGATCGTGCCGAGCGGGGCCATGCCAGCGGCTGCAGCGACGTGTGACGAAGTCGCCCCGAGACCGGACAGTTCCGTCATGCCCCAGAGTTCCACCAGTGGAGCCCCCAGCCGACGTTCCACCTCGCGCATCCGAGCGACCGGCATCGACTGTCCGCCGACGGTCAGCATCCGCAGCGAAGCGAGGTCGTGACGCTCTGGCACTTCCGCGAGCAGGTAGTAGTACATCGTCGGCACGCCCTTCGAACACGGTGACGCGCTCCTGCGCCATTCGTTCGAGTGCGCGCACGGCATCGAACCTTCTCTCGAGCACGAGCGTGGCGCCGCATGCGAAGGCGGACTGCATGACGACGTTGCCGTACACGTGGGCGAGCGGCAGCGCCGTCAGCACGACGTCGTTCGGGCTCTTGCCGTGCATCGTCGCGGTCGCGATGACGTTGTGCAGGATGCCGCGATGACCGAGGGCCGCTCCCTTCGGGCGCCCGTCGTACCGGAGGTGTAGCAGATCGCGGCCAGCCGCTCGCGAGCGTCCACTGCTCGCGCCGACGCGTCGGAGACTTCCGGCGACGGCGGCCGTTCGTCGGTCCCGGCCAGAGGCAGTGCTTCGTGCCACGCAGCCGTTGCAGGGACGACGACGCCGGACGCGCGAAGCGTTCCGATCGCCGACGCACTGCCGACGATCAGGCGCGCGCCGGAATGCGCAGCGATGAACGCGACCTCGCTGGACGTCAGCAGATGATTCACCGGCACCACGACGAGCCGCGCTTGCAGGATC
Organism: Ottelia alismoides; assembly: GCA_037367405.1. NCBI lineage: Eukaryota > Viridiplantae > Streptophyta > Magnoliopsida > Alismatales > Hydrocharitaceae > Ottelia > Ottelia alismoides. Next base: position 21,829 of record JAZKJV010004964.1, read on the forward strand.
GCGTAGTAGTCGACGATCCAGTCGATCGAGTTGTCGCCGTACAGCACGACGCGCTCGCCGCCGCGCAGTCCCCACTCGGACAGCTGGGCGGCGCGCTGCGTCACGGCCTCGTCGATCCGGGCGAAGCTCATACGTCGCGTGTCGTCGACGATCGCCGTTCGGTCGCCGAAGCGGCGGGCCGCAGACGACACGAGTTCGTGCACGCACCGATCGCGGTGCGTGCACGGTGTCGCGTCTTCAGCCGTGTCCATGGGCCGCACGCTCACGCTCAGAAGCGGACACGCCCCTGGAATCCGATCGTTCGCGGACGAAGCGTCACGGTCTGGATGACACCCGGACGAATAGCATCGACGGACCCGAAGCCGAATCGCGTGCGGAGGATGTCGGCACGCTCATCGGTCAGATTCTCCGCGAACGCCTGCAGCTCGTACCGCTCGGTCCGGAACCCGAGTCGCAGTCCGACTGCCGTATAGGACGCGAGCGGGTGGTTCTGGCTGTCGATCAGAGACGTATCGCGCTTGGCGACGTACTGCGCATCGACGGAGACGAAGCCCTGGCCGATGCCGAGCGGCCGCTGGTAGTCCACGGCGAGGGTTCCCTGCGTCTTCGGCACGAACGGCACGCGATCGCCGTCGCTTGCGCCGAGCGACGGCAGGTCTTCCGCGAGGACGCTGTCGACGTAACTCAGCGTCGACGACACGGTCAGGTGGTCGTTCAGTGCGAACTGCGCTTCGAGCTCGAGGCCGCGGCTCTCCGCACGACCGGCGTTCGTGATCGCCGCGAATCCGCACGGCAGCGACGTCTGTACGATCAGATCGCGCCAATGATGAAGTAGGCGGCGGCGTTGATCCGCGCGCGGCCGTCGAGCCAGGACGACTTCATCCCGAGCTCGAAGTTCCAGAGCGAATCGGAGTTGAACGTGGTCGGCGCTCGCGTGAGGCCGATCGCCGCGAGATCCGCGCCGCAAAGTGCCTCGGGGATAGGGTTGTTACCCCCGCCCAGCCGGAACCCTTCCGCGGCACGCGCATAAAGCATCGCGTCGTCCGCGATCCGATAGTCGAGGCTGAACGACGGATTGATGCCGTTCTCCTTCAGACGCGGCGTGGCGTCGAAGACACCGCCCTGCAGGAGCCCCCGCAGGTCGAAGTCCGACCGATCCGTCGCATCGAAGTAGCGCGCGCCGACGGATGCCCGGAGGCGCGAGGTGAGCGCGAAGTCCGCCTGCGCGAAGACCGCGTACTGCCGGGTGTCCGACTCGACCTTCGCATCGAACAGGTAGTCGGTGCCGACGCCGAACGCACTGCCAGGCGGAAAGCCCAGCGCTTCGATGCCGGGCGCGATCAACGCCTGGGTGAGCCCCACCAGCTGCTTGCTGTAGAACACGCCGAGCGTCCAGGCCAGGCGTTCGTCGGGGTTCGTCTGGAGCCGGATCTCCTGCGAGAACCCATGGCTGTATGACGCCGTCGGGATCGTCAGCGCAATGAGGTCGAGCGGCAGGCCCAGCAGCGGATTGAAGCCCTGTACGTCGAAGTCGTTGTCCTGATCCTTGCTCTGGTAGCCGGTCACGGATGCGAGCGTGAACCGCCCCAGATCCGCGGTCGCAGTGAGCGCCACGTAGTCGGACGTCTGCGCCGTCCACTCGGGAGCGAACGAGTAGCGCTTCAGATCCCCGAGTTCGGGGTACATCACCGGCGCGTCGTCGAGGCGCGTTCGCTGGTGGGCCGCGGTCAGATCCAGGCGCAGCGCATCCGACGGCGTGAAGCGCAGCGACGCCCGGTAGCCCTCGATGTCGACGTCGTCGGAGTTGTTTTTTCCGGTCCCGAGGTTGTCGAGGTATCCGCCGTAGTGCGACGTATAGCCCAGCAGTCGCACGCCCAGCGCGTCGTGGACCACGGGAACGTTGAGCACGCCGTCCGCCGCCCACGTCATCGAACCCGACTTCGTCGTCGCGACCCTGACGCCCGCATCGCCGGCAAGAGCGGAAGCGTCCGGCTTGCGAGTGATGTATCGAATCGCGCCGCCCATCGCGCCGGCACCGAACAACGTTCCTTGCGGGCCACGGAGCACCTCGACGCGCTCCATGTCGAAGAGCTGGAAGTTGTGGTTGTTGGCCGCGACCTCGAGCGGAACGTCGTCCATGTAAAGACCGACGGTCGCCTTGTTCTGCACCTGATCGCGAGTCACTCGGGAGCTCACGACGCCGCGCATCACGATCTGCGTGTCGACGGGCGAGGCTTCGATCAGCTGCAGGCCGGGCGTCCGACCGGCGAATGTGCGCAGTCCTTCGGCGCCGAGCGCAACGAGCTCATCGCCCGACACCGCGGTCACCGACACGGGCACATCCTGAAGGCTCTGCTCGCGCTTCTGGGCCGTGACCACGACCTCATCCAGTCGCCCGGGCGCCTCGTCCGCGCGCGCTGCGCCTGCGCACGCGACCGTCCCACCGATGGTCGCCAGTACCGCGCCGAGCGCGCCGTGCCTTATCTGCATGTTGTCCCCCCCCGTCGCGAAACACACCAGGGCGACTTCCCTACATCGGGTGTCGCCCGCCCTTCACTTACCCGTTTTCGCGGCATAGAAGCCCGCGCCGTCGTAGATGACGGAGACCTTCTTGATCGGCGCGAGCTGCCGCCATCGACCGTTGAAGCCCTTCGGTACGACGATCACGTCGCCTGCTCGCACGTGCGTCACGACGCCGGCCGCCGACGTGATGTCGAGCTCGCCTTCGAGGAAGAACATCACTTCGTCAAACGGCCAGTCGTGCAGTTCGAGTTCCACGGTGTCGTACGACGCGACCCCGACTCGAAGCGGCTCCGTCGCACCGTTGAACGCGAAGATCGCCGCCGCGGTCGCCGTCGAGGGACCGACGACCTTGAGGATCGGCGGCACGTCGACGACGACGTGTCGCGGTGCAGCGGCAATGGCGTCCGGCTGGACCCGAGTGACTTCGGGAGCCGCGTCGGCCGCTTCTCCGGCACCGCCGACCAGCACGGCGACGCACGCTGCCGTAATCGCCGCGGCGCGCCGGGGAGCCGAGGGTCTTTCGCGGGCCATGGGGAGCTCCAAAAAAATAAACGGTGTTTATTTATATATCGCCTCCGTAGGCGGCGCAAGCGCATTTCACTGCGACAAGAGGAAGAACAACGGCGTTTCCATATTGGTCAGCACGGGTGCCGCTACGACCGAGCGAACGCCGTCGGCATGCGGCAGACTCGACTGGCACGTAGAAAGCGAATCGAGGGTCGGATGCCGGGCAAGGTGAAGCGAAAGGCAGGACGACGGCGGCTGTCCGCCGAAGACCGCGGCGAGAGGGAACAGCACATCACGCACTCGGCGCGGCGTGCGATCCAGGAGTTCGGGGCGGATGGCGCTTCGATGCGCCGCATCGCGCGCATCGCGCAGGTGAACGAGGCGACCCTGTATCTCTACTTCCGGAACAAGGACGAGCTCATCGACCGGGTCGCCGCCGAGGTCTATCGCGAGTACCTGACGGAGATCCGGCAGATCTTCGACTCACCGCGGCGCTGCAACGACAAACTGAGCTTCTTCGTGGAGCGGGACCTGCGGGTCTACCTCGAGGAGCCGGAGATCTGCCGACTTATTGATTTTGCCGGGAGGATGCGCGGTGATCATCGACTCGTCGCCGCGACGCGTCCCTTCTACGAAGAAGTCGTCGCACTCATCGATCGATGCGTGGCCGACGGGATCGCGGCCGGCGATCTGCGGGACGACGTGCCGGCGAGCGCAACGCGAAATCACCTTCTCGCGACGATCGGGGGCTGCCGTGACCGCGTCCTCTACGGCGGCGAGTCGATCAGCATCGTCGAGGAGTCGAAGCGAATGCTCGACTTGCTGCTCCATGGTGTCTCGCGCCCGTCGGATGCCGGCGCAACGGATCGCACGACCGCCGGTCTCCACGAGCGGCTCCGCCGGCTGGAGGAAATCGTGAAGACGCGCGACGGCGCCGGGACAGGCGGCACGACAGGCTCCGCTCCGGATCAGCCGTGAGGACTCGCGTCGGAGCTCCTTCGTCGCGCTCGACTGAGCGCGGTACTGACGGTGATGGCGCCGGACGTACTCGCGACGATCCGTCGCCATGCGACGCGCCATCGAGCGTCTGACCATGGACGGTGCGACCGTCGACGGCGGGGCGGACTGGGGTCGCGGGCGCCTAATGTTGTGCGGTCCTACGCTGCGGGCGCCGGTGCCCCGCGGCGTTGAACGCATCGGGTGATCGCGCGAGGCCGCCGGAGCCATCAACCCTGTCCGGTCCCGCGATACCGGGTCGGGCCGCGACGTCGTGACCGAGCCGAAGGCAGGGCACGCTCGCCGAGCGTTCGAGCCTACCCCGCGTGTCCTCGCTGTCGAGGCCCTGCGCGCGGTGCTTCGCACCGTGCTCGGCGAGTCGGCTGCGCCGAGCCTCGACAGCTGCGGTGCCACGGGCGGGCCTGCGGCCGGGCAAGCGTGCCCGGATCGATAGGGAGCTCGCGATGGACTTTCCGCTCAAGCTGTATAGTGCGCTTCTGGAACTCGACATCCCGCCGGCGAAGGCCTCGGCGGTGGTGAAGGCGCTGGAGGCGGACATGAACACGTATCTCGCGACCAAGCAGGATCTGTCGCAGCTCGCGAATCTCATGCGCCTCGAGATCGCGAATCAGGCCCTGTCGCTTAAGCTGTGGCTCGGCGGCGTGGTCGTCGTCACCGTGGGCAGCGTGCTGGCGATGTTCCAGTACTTCCTGCGCTGACGCGCTCCCGACGCGCGGACGATGGCGGGCCGGCCCATGCCGGCCCGCGTCATTTGCGGCGCGCGTCGCCCGGCGTCAGCGGCCGAGGCCCGGTGGCAGCAGCTGCGGCGTCGCATCGGCCGTCAGCTGCTCCGTTGCCATCGTGCCGAGCGCGCCGGCGAGGCTCGTCAGCAGCGACGCCGGCGGCGTGTAGTCTTTCACGTCGTGCACGCCGTACTCGTCCGCCATGAGGGCGTGCACGTCGCACAGACGATCGACGAGCCCGAGCTTCAGCGCTTCGTCGCCGGTCCAGAAATCCCCCGTGAACAGCACCGACTCCGGTGCCTTGAGGCGCGCGCCGCGACCGCGGCGGACGACGTCCTTGAAGTGCTCATGCACGGCGTCCAGGAGCTGGCGCACCTTGTCGCGATCGTCGGCGGACAGCGGCTTGAACATGTCGAGCCGGTCCTTCGCGCCGCCGGCGGTGAACACGCGCCGCTCGATGCCGAACCGGTCGATGACTTTGTCGAGGCCCCAGCCGTCGCGGATCACGCCGATCGAGCCGGTCAGCGTCGAGCGGTTCACGCACACGTTCGGGGCGCCGACCGCGATGAAGTACGCGCCGCTGGTCATCATGTCCTCACCGACGGCCCAGACCTTCTTGTCGGGGTGTGCGGTGCGAAGCGCGACCAGCTTGTCGTGGATGATCGACGACTGAACGGGCGAGCCGCCGGGCGAATTGATCGCGACGATGACGCCCCGCGCCTTCGGGTCCTCGAACGCGCGCTCGAGCGCGTTCGAGATGCGCTCCGCGTTCGCCGCCTGGTCCGGCCCGATCTGGCCGTTGACCTTCACCATCGCGACGTAGTGATCGCCGACGCGATGCGCTCCGTAGGTGCGGTCCATCATCCACAGGTACAGCGGTCCCATCGCGAGGCCGAGACCGAGGATCACGGTCCGGGCGTTGCGCCAGAAGCGCTCGCGCGCGAGTTCGCGATCGCGGTCGGCGTCGCGCGTGCGGATGTAGTCGAGCAGCGCCGACAGCACGCCGGCCGTGTCGTTCCGCTCGGAGAGGGGTGGGGTATCGTCGTTCATGACGCGGCCCTCGTGGAGGCGTCGCCGGCGCCGTCGTCGGCACTCATTCCGGCGAGTTCGGCGCGCGCCTGATCGAGCGTGTCCCGCAATGCCGCCTCGATGATGTGCGCACGGTCGAAGACGCAGCGCGGGGCTTCCGTCTTGAGGCGCTCCTCGAACCGCGCGATCTCGTCGTCGAGATCCGCGTCGATGCGGATCGTGCAGGCCTTCTTCGGGCGGAGGATCTTCAGGACGCCGGAGCCTCGTGCTCTCGCCATGAATGCGATCTCCTGTCAGTGGATCGAGCAGGAACGATGCAGACCGCGCCGCGTCGCGATGCGACCGGCGACGTGACCGTGATGCGCTGAACGCACCGCACGCGATGCGCGGCGGCGGTGACAACGGCGGCGCCCTGGCAAAGACGCGAGCGTCGAGTGCCTGATGCGCACGCGTGACCGTGAATGCCGCTCTCGGCCGCGGGGCCCGCGGGTGAAGACGTGCGTCGCCGTGGAAAGAGGCGAGCCCCGAGCAGAGAGCGGCGGTGGGTAGAGGGATGCCCCGCTGGCGCGGGTCCCAGTGGACTGCTCACACCTGAATGCACGGCGTGCGGTGCCACCGCGCGCGACAAGTGTCTGTCGCGTCTCGAACGTGTGGTGCCACCGGGCGCCTTTTCCGGTGTCCCCGCGGTGCCACCGGGGAAGCAAGCGCCTGATCGGGCGGCGAAAGCCGTGGATTCGTTGCGGGCGGGGCATGGAACCAGTATAAGCACACGTTAACAGTAACGCGATAGCCCGGATCGTTCCATGCCGCGTCAGCCGCACCTGCACGTCCGCGTGAGTCCCACCGTGCTCGAGGCGATCGATCGCGTCGCGGCGGTGGAAGGGACGGGGCGTTCGGCCGCGACGCTCAAAGTGCTGACCGCGGGCCTCGAAAGTTTGGGCGGTGATCGCGGCGTCGTGCAGGCCGGCATCGACGCGTCGCTCGAGCGACTGGAGTCGTTGAACGATCGCCTGACGGCGGTGGAGAACGGTCTCGCGACGGCGACCGCCGAAGGGCTCGCGGATCTCTACACCCGGCAGCTGCGCTTCTTCGAGAACCTGATCGCCTGGGAGATCGAGATCCTGATGCTGCTGCGGGTCTCGATCGGCGGTTCGGCGCCGCAGCTGGTGGCGGATGCGCAGAAGCATGCGCACGAGTTCCTGCGCAAGAAGTACGCGCAGTTCGGACTGGACGCGCCGGCGCCCGTGACGGCGCCGGCGACGGTACGACGGGCGTGAGCTTCCTGCAGGAATCGCTGCTCGGCGACATCACGCGCGGCGGCCAGCTGCTGCTGCACTTCATCCGGATGATCGGCCAGGTGGTCCGCAAGTTCGGCGGCGCGGGGCTGGCCGGCTCCGTGTTCCTCGCGCTCTTTCTGTTCCTGCGTTTCACCACCGAATACGACCGCTACGTCACGGCGCGGTACTACGTCGCCTCGGCCCAGGCCGGGCTGTTCGGCCGCAGCGACCGTCCCACGGAATTCCGGGCGTCCGACGGTCATCTCGTGCCGACGACCGTCAATCGCATCGCCGAGGCGGAGCCGCTGCACGCGATCGCGAAGGGCACCGTCGTGCGCGGACTGTGGATCTACGCGCTCACGTTCGTGTGCGTGTTCGCGTTCATCGCTCTCGTCGTCGTGCTCGTCTGGCGCATGGGCTGGCGTCAGCGCCAGGAGCGCCTGCTGCGGGGCGGGCGGTTGATCGACGGCGCCGAGCTCGCGCGCGAGCTGCGGCGTGAGCGCCTGGCCGGCGCCGTCGAACTCGCGGGCGTGCCGCTGCTCAAGGGGTCCGAAACGTCACACGTTCTCGTGACCGGGACGTCGGGCTCCGGCAAGACCGTCGCGCTGCACGCACTGCTTCAGGACATCCGCGCGCGCGGTGAACGGGTGATCTGCTTCTCGCCGTCCGGGGACTTCATCCGGGCGTTCTACCGGCACGACACCGACGCGCTCCTGAATCCGTTCGACGCGCGCTGTCCGTCGTGGAACCTGTGGGACGACTGTCCGCGCGCGTACGACTACGACCTGATCGCCGGCGCGCTCGTGCCGGACCCCGTGAACGTCCCCGACCCGTTCTGGAACACCGCGGCACGCACGGCCATCAGCTCGCTCGCGCAGGCGATGGCGCGCCAGGGCGAGCGGGACGTCGGCCGGTTCCTCGAGCTGCTCGCGACCGTCTCGCTGGCGACGCTGCACCAGTACCTGCGCGGGACGGAGGCGGCGGCGCTGCTCGACCCGGATGCGGAGAAGCCGGCGCTGTCGATCCGCTCCACGGCCGTGACCTACGCGCGGGCGCTCAAGTACCTGCCGACGGGGCGGCCGACGTTCCACCTGCGCGACTGGGTGCTGAACGAGGACGCCGATCGCTGGGTGTTCCTGAACGCGACCGACCCGCAGATGACGGCGGTGCGCCCGCTGCTGTCGATGTGGCTCGAGATCCTGACGAACTCGCTCCTGACCCTGCCGGAGAGCAACACCCGCCGGATCTGGCTCGTGATCGACGAGCTGCCGAGCCTGCACAAGATTCCCTCGCTGCAGGACTTTCTCGCGCGGGCGCGCAAGCACGGCGGCTGCGGCGTGATCGCGTTCCAGACGATCGCGCAGATGCGCGAGAGCTACGGCCGCGACGCCGCCGAGTCGATCGCGGGCCTGTGCAGCACCTGGCTCTGCCTGCGCCAGCCGCACCACGACACCGCGAAGTGGGTCGCGCGTTCGTTCGGCGACGCCGAGATCCTCGAAGCCAAGCAGGGACTGCAGTATGGCGCGAACGACATGCGCGACGGCGTGTCGCTGTCGAATGCGCGACGCACCCGGCCGCTCCTGCTCGACTCCGAGGTGATGACGCTGCCGAACCTCGAAGGGTTCCTGAAGATGAGCGGTCAGCTCCCGGACGCGATGAGCCTGCCGGCAGCGCGCGTGCGGTTCCCGTATCGCGTGTATCCCGCCGTCGCCGAGGCGTTCGTGCCCGGCCCGGTTCCCGCGCCCGAGCCGCTGCCGGCCGAGCCCGCGCCGGGTGAGCCGCCGCCGCCGTTCACGCGCGTCGCCTCCACGCTGCCCGGTGTGGCGCCGCCGCTGTGGGTGGCGCGCATGTCGTACGGCGCCGGCGAAGGCACTGGCGAAAGCCATGGGGCACCGCGTCGATCCCGGAAGAAGGCGGCCGTCGACGGCACACGCAGCACCGACGAGTCCGCGCCGATCGCCGTGGACGTCATCACGGTCGACCTGATGGCGAGACCGGATATCACGGCGCCACCGTCGGCGGGCGAGGCGTAGCGCGTCATGCTCTCCATCGGGGCCATTCGCTCGAGCGGGGTCGCGGCGTCGTACTACGAGAAGGACGACTACTACGTCGGGCGTGACGCGTCGCCGTTCGCTGCCGCCGGCGGCACGGCGATGGGTGGCGACTCCGCCGGGGCGGGCGTGGCGATCGCCGATACGGAGGGCGCGCGCGGCGGCGGCCGTGTCGAGGCGACGACCGACGAGACGCAGGGGCGCTGGTTCGGACGCGGCGCCGAGGCGCTCGGACTGACAGGCGCGGTCGAGCGCGAGACGTTCCGTCGCGTGCTCGATGGCGTGTTGCCGACCGGCCAGGTGCTCGGCCGGCAGACACCGGACGGGCGGAAGCATTCGCCGGGCTGGGACCTGACGTTCTCCGCACCGAAGAGCGTGTCGATCCTCGTCGAGGCCGGGCTCGACGAGCGCCTGCTCGCGGCGCATGAAGCCGCGGCGCGCGAGGCGCTCGCCTGGATCGAGTCCGAGGTCGTCGGGACGCGCTCACGGCGGCCGTCGGGCGTCGAGTTCCGGCGCACCGGCTCGATGGTGGCCGCGCTCTTCACTCACCATACCTCGCGCGCCCAGGATCCGAACCTGCACACCCACGCGGTGGTCGCGAATGCGACGCAGCGCGGCGATGGCACGTTTGGCTCACTGCACTCCATCGAGCTCTACGAAGCGAAGATGGTCGCGGGCCAGGTGTATCGCTCGGCGCTCGCGCGGGCGGCACTGGCGCTCGGCTACGAGGTCCGCGCGTCCAAGGACGGGCTGTTCGAGCTCGAGGGCGTGCCGGCGAACGTCGTCGATGCGATGTCGCAGCGGCGCGCGGCCGTGGTCGAGAAGCTTGCGGCGTGGGGGAAGGACACCCCCCGCGACGGCAGCCGTGCTGCGCTGACCACGCGACCCTCGAAGCAGCGTGTGTCGCACACCGAGTTGTCGCAACGCTGGCGCGAGGCGGCGAAGTCGCTCGGGTTCGATGTCACCCGGACCGTAGACGACGCCCGCGAGCGCGGGCCGGTCGCGCCACGTCCGCGGCTGTCGCTCGCCGAGGCCCTGCGCGAGGGCATCGACAAGCTGTCCGAGAAGGAAGCGGCGTTTCGTCACAAGGATCTGGTGCGCGAGGTGCTCACCCGCACCGTCGGGATCGCGACCGTGGCGGACGTGGAGCGCGCGATCGCGGCCGCTGCCGCCGCGGGGCAGTTGAAGGACGCCGAACTCGGGGGCCGCAGCGCCTGGACGACGCCGCGCGCGGCGGAGCAGGAGCGGCGCACGCTCGCGACCGTGCTCGAACGGCAGCGCCGCGGTCCCGGCATCCTCGGCCGGCGCGACCTCGATGCCGCGCTGGCCTCGCGCGAACTCACCGACGGCCAACGGCGCTCGCTCGATCTGCTGCTGACGAGCGGCGACCAGTTCCTCGGCGTCGTCGGCCGCCCCGGCACCGGCAAGACGACGATGCTGCGCTCGTTCCGCGATCTCGCGGCGGCGCGTGGCCGGCGCGTGATCGGCATGGCGCAGAACGCGGCGGCGGCAAAGACGCTTGGCGACGAGGCGGGGATGGAGGCCTCGACGATCCACCGCCACCTGCGCACCGTCGGACCGGAGCTCGCGGCCGTGCAGAAGGGTGGGGCGGTGCGCCAGGCGCTCGCGCGGTTCCGGCATCGCAACGATGTCTGGGTCGTCGACGAGGCCTCGCAGCTGCCGAACACCCTCGCGCGACGACTGCTGTACGCGGCGGAACGACTCGGGGCGCGCGTCGTGTTCGTCGGCGACACGAAGCAGCTCGCCGCGATCGAGGCCGGCAAGCCCTTCGAGCTGCTGCTCGCCAACGGCCTCCAGCACGCCGAGATGCAGGAGATCCTCCGGCAGCGGCGGCCCGAGGACGTGGCGATGGTACGCAAGGCGCTGACCGGCGACGTGCGTGCGGCGCTGGACGCGCTCGCCACGCGCACGCGCGAAGTCGCGGATGGCGACGCGCGGATCGAGGCGATGCTCGCGAAGTGGGTGGAGCTCGGGCGCAACGCCAGCGACACCCTGCTCGTGACGGCGCGCCGGCAGGAGAAGACGCAGCTCAACGAAGGTGTGCGCGCGCTACTGCGCGCGGACGGCCGGCTCGCGGGAGAAGTGCGCCGCATCGTGCTCGATACCGTCTCCGGAGCGGCGGTGGATCGTCGCGACGCGTCGTTCTTTCGCGTGGGACAGCTCGTGCAGTTCCCGCGCAACGTCGCAGGCAGCGAGATCCGTCGCGGCGAGTACCTCGAAGTGGCCGCCGTCGACGAGACACGGAACACGCTCACGCTGACGCGGCCCGGCAGCGATACGCGCATCGAATGGAACCCGCGCGTGGACGCTCCGCGGGGTCCCCATGCGCCGCGCGTGTTCGAGCGCCGCACGACGACGCTCGCGGTCGGTGAGCCGGTCCGCTGGGGGCAGAACAACCCGGAGCTCAGGCTCACGAACGGCGAGATTCTGAACACGACCGCGGTCACGGCCGACCGCTCGGTCTTTACTCGATCGAACGGTGAAGTAGTGACGGTGGAGGCGGACGCGCATCGCGCCCAGCATTGGGATCATGCCTACGCCACCACGCTCTACGCCTCGCAAGGCCGCACCGCGCGACACGCGATCCTCAACGCCGAGAGCTCCCGCAGCGAGCTGTTCTCCCGGAAGGGGTTCGTGGTCGCGGTCAGCCGTCACCGTGACGACCTGTTCGTGTTTACGGACTCGAAGGATGAGTTCGCACGCAGCGTCGAGAAGCACCTGGGCGACAAGACGAGCGCGCTCGAGGCGTTGCGTGCCGTCGATCGCCAGTCGCGGACGACCGAGGTCGTCGAGACGGGCGCAGCGCGTTCGCCGTCGCGCTCACGCCCGACACCGCCGCGCGAACCGGAGCCCCGAGAACTCGAGCGATAGCGATCGCGCTTGCAGCACACCCACCGTCAGGAGCACACGCATGGCACGCGGGATCAACAAGGTCATTCTGGTCGGCAACGTGGGGCAGGACCCCGAGATGCGCGCACTGCCGTCTGGTGCGGCGGTCGCGAACCTGCGCATCGCGACCAGCGAAGCGTGGAAGGACCGGCAGACCGGCGAACAGCGCGAGCAGACCGAGTGGCACTCGATCGCTCTGTTCGGGCGGCTGGCTGAGGTGGCGGGCGAGTACGTCCGCAAGGGCCAGCAGCTGTACGTGGAGGGCCGTCTGCGCACGCGCAAGTGGCAGGACAAGAACGGCGTCGATCGCTACTCGACCGAGATCGTCGCGGACGACTTCCAGATGCTCGGTCGCCGCGACCTAGGTGGCGACGGAACGCGCAGCGTCACGACGGCCGGGACGCGCGCGTCGACATTGGATGAAGGGCGCGCGATCTCCCGAGCGTCCGACATCCCGTTCTAGGCCGACGCGTGCGGAAGAAGCCACCCCCGACCGTCATCGAACCTGTCGAGCGCAGTACGGGACGACGCTCGTACCGACGTGTGGAACGCAATGACGACGTTGAACGCGTCGTCGTCTGGCTCGACGAGACGTTGGCAGAAGCGCTTGATGCCTTCGTCATCCGGTGCGGCTACGAAAGCCGCAGCGATGCGGTGTGCGACCTGATCCGCGCGCGCGTGTACTCGACCGACGGATCGGCGCGAGGTCGCGCCCGCACGCGGTCAACACAGGAGCGCCGCCACCCCGAGCGTGAGTTCGCCGATCGGGACACGAGCCACGGCGACGCCGCGGCGTCAGTGATCCTGACGGAACAGGTTCCGATGACGCTTGAGCAGCTGCTGGTCGCGAAGTTCGGACCTACGATGACGTACGGCGAGCTCGCCACCGTGCTGAAGCGGCGGGAGGGGGGCCTGCGCCAGACGCTCTACTCGAGCCGCGCGCCATGGTGTCAGCGCCTGATCGCGGCGCGCCGCAAAGTCGGCCGGCGTTCGTTCTTTCGGACGCCGCTCGTGGCCGCATTCCTCGAGGAGTACGCCGACGCGGATCTCGACTCCGGCGAGTGAGTCTCGCGGCGGAGCCGCCTCGACCGTTTATACATGGTGCGTACGGCCGGCTCCTGGCTCCTGCTAGACCGTCTTTGGAGAGCGCTTGGCAGTGGTGACGGCTGTACGCACCATGTATAAATACCGCATGGCCACCTTGGAGCGGATCGAGCAGGGGCGACAGGACTTAGGGGCCGCTCTTCGTGCGCTTGAGCGCGCTCTGGCGGAACTCGCTCAGGCCATCGCACACCGCGACGACCCGATCGCCGTGCGAGACGCAGCCACGCCGGTGGAGGCGCGACAGCGGCTGGTCGAGGCGTACGGGCAGATCGACTATGGCGTCGAAGACGACGTTCGCGCGACGTCCGTCTGCCTCGGTGTGATGGGCACAACGCGCGAGGTAGTCGCCCTGGCCGAGCGTGTGAACTTCGCGAAGGCGAGCCTTCGGGCGGTCTGCAGCGCGATGCATGGCGTAAAGGTCCGGCTGCCAACCTCCGCGGATGCGAGTGCGCCGACGGAACTCGTGCCGCTCACGCGCGCCATCCTGCGTTCCATCCAACGCAGCGACCTGAACCTCACCGCGGCCTACCGGCGGATCCCCGTGCTCGACGTTCGCCCAAGCGTCGTCGCGTTCACCCACGCGCACACGCGCAAGGTGCAGCGACGCGAACGCACCGAACTGGTCGATCTACTGCGTCAGTCCAGCCGCCCCGGCGCCGACCGAGATCTCGCGCGCCTGCGTGCATGCCGCGACCGGTGGCTCGCCGTCGTGGAACCGCATTACGCGAACGTGCGCGCGAACGTGTGGTTCGACGGCCTGGACACGCGGGGCAGGGGACGCGTGCAGGTCGCCGCCGAACTCCCGCTGCTCTACGCGCAGGGGCGCAGCGCAGAATTCCCGGAGATCCGGTGGCCGCGACCGAAAGTGTCACACGGGCCCACACGTGATCGCGCCGGCCGGCTCGCGGAGGCGCCGCTGCTCGAGACGCTGCCTGTACATCGCTACGTCGATTGACAACGATCGGCCGGCCGGCAGTGAGGCACCGAGCCCGCGCATCACTTCCGACGTCGTGGCGGACGATCGTCCGGCGGATCGGCCGAATCGCCGTCACTCGAATCACCGGCATCGCGTCGCCAGGCACTCTCGATCTGCGGCTTTCTGGGGATGGCCGGCCGGATCGTGCTGAACATCGTGACGCGGATCGAGTACAGCGAGTCCGGGTCCTCCCGAGACACATGCTCGAGCTCCGCCGGTGACACGTCGTGTGCCTCGAACGCCTCGTCGAGTGACGCCTGTAGCGACTCACCGCGCTCCTTGAGCTGACGTCGGATCACGCGGAGCTGGGGCCGCAAGACCATCGCGGTGACCGAGTAGGGCCGCATGCGTTCCACGGTGTTCGTCGTCCGCAGGTTCGTGTCGAACATTTCGAGCGCCTCGGCATACACGACGCCAAACTCGTCGAACAGATGCGCCCGATTGACGTCCGGCGCGATCGTGGCCTGCAGCGGCCGCACACGCTGCGGACGGCCGTCTACATCGCGCGCGGTCACCTCGATCGTGCCCGTCTCGACGAGGCGATCAAGAATCGTGCTATGCGGAACGCCACCCGCGTGCTTGTGTACGAGCGCCTCGAAGCTCTTCGCTCCGCCGCGAACATCGAGCTCGGCAGGGGCACCGAGACGTGTAGTGAACGCCGGGTCCTCATGCCAACCATTGAGCACGCGAACCGCACGATGCAGCGCGCTCGCCGCCAACGGCGGACCCTCTTCGACGTCGGTGCGAAGGAGGTTGGCGACCTGGCGGCGCTGGATGCCAGTGATGATCGAGATTGCGCTGTAAGTCGGCTTCTGTTCGCCTTCGAGAAGGTAGGCCTCCGCTTCCTGTACCGCAGCGTGGTCTAGGACAGCGCGAATCTCCGCCATTGAGACGCCGGCCCGGAAGCAGATGCGAAGCAGCGGACGCACGATGCGGCGCAGCGCCGAGAGAAGCGCGTCGCGTGCGGAACGTGTACTCGTAGCGGGCACCGGCATCCTCCTAGCGCGGCGCGGGCGAACATTCTTGGGCACTCGCCGCGGGCTGCGCTGACCGGTCCAAGTCAGAGGCCTGATCCGACCGCAGCTCGCTCGTCAGCGGCGAAGTGTGCATGAATGCGGTGACGCCGACGCGCACGACCGGCCCCTGATGACCGCGCGACGCGGCCGCTGTCATGTAGCTGTCGAACTCTTCGAGCACGAGCTGCATGCGCCGATAGAGCTTCGCTTGAAGCTCGGGCACCCGCGATTCGGGAAAGCCGGAGACGTGCGTCGAACCATCGAAGTTCCGCCGGTGGGCTGGCTCGTCGACCAGCACCTGGTTGTACAGGAAAGTACGCATCCATCCGGAGAGCTCCGTCAGCAGCCGGTGCACTGCCTCTTCCCGGCCAAGCCGCAGCACTGCGTACTCGCCCGTGTAGTGCCAGAGCTCGTGGTGAACGCGCGCGGCCTTGCGTCTCAGCAGGTCTCGCGCGCGTCCGTGCATCGCGGGCGCGATGGTACGCCCGAAAAGGTCCTCGAGAGACGGCGCAGGCCCCGTGTCCGGCAGCGGGCGAGGGCGACCACTCTCGTCCACGTACTGAGGATCGCGCCACCACAGCGCGATAGCATCACTCAGCTGGATCCACGGCTCGCGCTCTGCTGCTGGCAGCGCGACTTCGCCCCGACGCACGCTAGCGGCTGCCTGCTCGAGTGCGCGAGCGCCGCGCTCGCGATCTACGCCGGCAGCGAGCAGAAACGCACCAATCGCGATCGCAAACTCGTCCGCGTACATCGTAACCGCCTCAGCGAGAACCACGCGAGCGGCCGCAACAGCGGCCGAGGGTGTCGCATCGCCGACGCGGGAGTGCCCGCTATCTTGCATCGCGCCCCCGCCGCTTGGTGCCAGTACGAGACGATCGCGCCGCCGGCCTCGACCGCGCGCGACCGGTATGCATGAACATCGTGACGCCCACGAGTGCCACCGGCCCGCTCTGGTGCGCCTGCGCCGTCGACGTCATCCAGCCGTCGAGATCCTCCAGCTCGCGTTGCAGCCGCCTGCTCAGTTTGGCGCGCAGCTCCGGCACCTTCTCCAGCGGGAAGGCGACCACGTGCACCGACCGGTCGAAGTTCTTCGTAACCAAGGGATCGCGCAAGCGCGTCTGGTTGTCGAGAAAGGTTGCGAACATGCCGCTCAACATCATCAACAGTCGATCGATGCTCGGCTCGCCCACGAGCCGCAGGTACCCGTTGCCCTCCTCGAAGCGCCACACGCCACGGCGCACCGATGCGACCGTCCGAAGCAGCTCTGCCTTGGCCAAGTCATGTTGCTCCGCGTCGACGATGCCGGTCAGCAGCGACTCGATTGACGGCGCTGGGCCGAACTCCGGAAGGTCCCTCGGCCGGCCCGCGTCGTCGAGATACTCGGAATCGCGCCACCATCGAGTGACCGAATCGCAGACCTGCCGCCAGATGTGAGGCGTGGCAGGCTCAAGACTGAGCTTCCGGGTCGCGGCCGCGCGAGCCAGCTTCCGGAAGGTGGACGCGACCTCCCGCCGCGTCATTCCCGCCTCCAGACAGAACGCACCGAAAACCTCGCCGAGGGCCCCTGCCGCTGCGGTGACTGAGCGCTTCAGCAGTCGTCGGCTCGCGATCTCGCACGGAAATCGATCGTGCACCCGCGCCGCGGAACTCCGATCGATTCTGATTCCGCCGGACACGCTGGGGGAGGTGGGCGGTGCGCCCGCGCGTCGCGAGAGGACCGACGCTCGATGGGCTGCGTTAGGTGCGCCGGGACGCTTCTTGGACAAGCCCGCTCCCTTGCAGAACTGGACGGCAATCCGCCGCGACACCGGCAACGATATATTGGCACAGCATTGCCAATTTCTCAAAGCCCATAGCGGCGCCGGCGACAATAAACGAAACCGATCGGAGTCAGATTTGCATCGGTGCTCAGGCGCAGCGTGATCACCCGGGCACGCCGGCTCGTCACCATTGCCCAGGCGCCGCTCGAGGTCACGTGCGGCGACATCGCGCGTCGCGTTCCGCCCGCCGAGCGACAGACGTGTCGCGACTCACGGCGACCTCGCCATTGCTCAGCTGACTTCGCGCTTCGTACGAAGGCGCGAGGACTCGTCTGCGCCCGCGTACCAGTCAGGGGCGTCACCTCTTGGAAGCGCCGATTGGCGGGGGCTCGCACGCCAAAGCTCGTCATTACCGGCGCGCAGCCGGATGCGAACTCTGCCGCGTGTCGGCTCGAAATCGCTTGCGGACCCGTGAGACCCTCGGCGGGCGCGCGCCGCCCCCGGTAACGGGCGCCTGAAGTCAGCAGCCGAGCGTCGCTGCCAGCGTGGAAGAGATCCCGGCAGCTCGGCCGTCAGAGCCGAAGCGCTGCATCGAGCATCAGCTTCACGCCGACGATCAACATCAACAGATACACGAGGCGAAAGAAGCGCTGTGCGTCGACACGCCGGACCAGCCACAGGCCGACATATGTCGAGAGCAACGCCACCGGCAGGAGCGCGGCGGCCAGTGTGAGCGCATGAGCCGACAGTTGACCCAACGAAAGGTAGGCAGGGATCTTGAGAAGATTGACGAGTCCGAACGTCACCGCGGACGTCCCCACGAATTCGTCTCGCTCGAGCCCGAGCTGGGTCGCGTAGATCTGAAACGCCGGTACTCCCACGTGGGCGATGTGGCTCGTGAATCCCATCGCGACTCCGCATCCAGCGCCAACCAAACGCGACGGCGGAGTCTCTCGGCGGCTTCGCATTGAACCTGCGGACCGTCTCAGCTGATAGACGGCGAAGCACACGGACACCGTCCCGACTGAGAACGCGACGAGGCTCATCGGCACCGCGGCCGCGAAAAGGGTGCCTAGCAGGATTCC
Source organism: Ottelia alismoides (assembly GCA_037367405.1). Classification (NCBI taxonomy): domain Eukaryota; kingdom Viridiplantae; phylum Streptophyta; class Magnoliopsida; order Alismatales; family Hydrocharitaceae; genus Ottelia; species Ottelia alismoides. The sequence continues at coordinate 39,809 of JAZKJV010004964.1, forward strand.
TGCGGCCGCGCACGGCACCATGAGCACGACCACGTTTCGATTCCACGTGTGGCGGAACGACCAAACGCTGACCACGTCCTGAACGACGAGGACCGGAAGCAGTACGCCGGCAGCGAGCGTCGGGGGCATCACGAGTGAGAGCAGTGGCGTCGCCAGCATGCCGACCCCTGCGAATCCTCCTTTCGACAGTCCGAGAAGAGCGACGGCAGGAAGCGCCAGGTACCAGAAGGTGGGTTCAGGTGTCACCTGGAACTCCTATCGGAACGCGCACGGACGCCAATCGCAGAGCGAGCGGATGGTCACGATGAAGCGGAACCAACCCGGTCCGGAGCTCCTCGCGGCCGTGCGCGAGCTTCGGGTCGCTGCTCACGCGCTTGTCGTAAAGTTCAGGGCGATGCCGGTTACGAGCAACACGCCAGAGATCTCAGACGCGAGCATCCACAGCAACAGTCGATACCAGCGATCGCCTGACTCCATGGTGTCGCGAAGCCGGGACGTCGCAAACCTCCGGACCTCCAGATACCGGAGCGCGAAGTGAACGCCCCGCCATCGCTGCCGAAGCGAGCGAACGCGCGCGCATGCTTCCGGCGCCCGCGCCAGTTCCGGTTGCAGCTCGACACACGCGTCGAGTGCACGGAGCAGGCACAGGAACCACACAAGTGCGAGCGATAAGAGGGCGACCGTCGGCGTCAACGGCGACTCGAGGCCGAACCACGGGGCGAACTCCTGTAGCTCGCGGGACGCGAGCTCGGAACCCGACGGGAACTCCGAGTCACTGGCCTCGTGCATCATTCGCTCCGGCGCGCAGGCGAGTGGCCCGCAGTGAGCGCGCAGTCAGATCAGTGCGCGCCGGGTCGGAGGCGTTCGTGACCATGGTGCGGCACGGAAGGACCGGTATGCCGCGGTCGTTCAGTACGAACTCACCACTTTCTCTTCCGCGTCAGTTGGCCAGCACCGCCTCGACCGCGATGTCGATGCGCACTTCGTCGCCGACGTACGGTGCGTACTTGCCCATGTTGAAGTCCGTGCGCTTCACGACCGTGTAGGCATTCGCGCCGATCGCGGGCTTCTTGATCATCGGGTGTTCCATCGCCTGGAACGAAGTGACCGTGAGCACGACCGGCTTCGTCACGCCCTTCAGCGTGAGGTTGCCCTCGACCTTCACCGGCTTGCCGCCCTCGAACACGACGTTCGTGGACTTGAACGTCGCCGTCGGGTGCTTGGCGGTGTCCAGGAAGTCCTCGGCCTGGATGTGGCCGTCGAACACGTCGACGCCCGTGTCCACGGACTTCGTGTCGATCGTGATGTCCACGGAGCCGGTCTGCTTCGCGGTATCGAGCACGATCGTGCCCGTGGTCTTGTTGAAGCGCGACAGCTGCTGCGAGTAGCCGAAGTGGCTGTACGAGAAGCGCGGGAACGTGTGCGTGCCTTCGATCGTGTACGTGTCCGCGGCGAACGCGGGCGCGGCAGTGAGGAGCGCGAGAGCGAGAGCAGAGCGGCGGTGACGAAGCGGCATCGATAATCTCCGATAGGGAATGGAAGCGGATCCGACGACTGAGGCGCTCACGCGTCGACGCGAACGATCACTCGCGAGCGGCCGGCCGCGCAGCGACGTCGTCAGCGCGACGCGGGATTTGCTATTGCTGAATATATTCGATAATGCCATATTCCGCGTCATGTTCGCACTCGGTCCCGCGTCGCAGGCCGCCGCATACATGCGTGCCGGCACGCCCCATCTGCAGGTCTGCACGGTGTGCGGGGAATGCTCGATCCTGCCGATCGCGCTGTGCCGTTCGTGCGGCATCGCCAGCCTGCGCTGGCAACCACTCGACCCCCGCGGTCACGTGTACTCAGCCACCGTCGTGCGCCGGAAGCCGGAACACGGTGGCGACACCACTGTCGTCCTGATCGAGCTGGTACAAGGTCCGCGGCTCATGTCGCGGCTGATAGGCGTTGCCCCCGGTGACGCACGGCTCGGCATGCCGGTCGTAGCCGAAGTCGGCGAATCGGCGGATGGTCATGTGCTCGTCTTCCGGCCCGATCCCGCCACATGAGTCAGCGCGGCAAGGCGGCAATCGTGGGTGCCGGGCTCTCTCGACTGGGACGTGTGCCCGAAACCACGCACCTCGAACTGACCGCCGAAGCGGTCGCTGCGGCACTCGACGATGCCGGCATTCCGCTTCGCGCCGTGGACGGACTGTTCGGATGCAACATGCTGAACCTGCTCCCGGCAGTCACGATGGCCGAGTACCTCGGCCTACGGCCGACGTTCATCGATTCGACCAACGTGGGTGGTGCGTCGTTCATCCACCACCTCACCAGCGCCGTGCTCGCGCTGGACGCTCGGCTTTGCTCCGTGGCGCTGATCGCCTACGGCAGCAACCAGCTGTCCGGCGCTGGCCGCATGGTGCTACCTGAGGCTCTCCCGCTGGAGAGCGCGTACGCCGTGCCGCTACCCGTCACCGGCTACGCGCTCGCGGCCGCACGGCACATGCACGAGTTCGGAACGACGCGGCAGCAGCTCCGCGCACGTAGCCGTGTCGGCGCGACGCTGGGCACAGCTGAATCCCGCCGCGATGATGCGCGACCCGCTCTCGGTGGAGGACGTGCTGCGTGCGCGGATGGTCGCGGACCCATTGACAATCCGTGATTGCTGCCTCGTGTCAGACGGCGCTGCCGCGCTCGTGCTGATGCGCGCTGATGCCGCCCGCGATCGACCTCAGCCGCCGGTTTTCGTTCTTGGCACGGCCACGGAAGTGGCCCATCGCCACATAGGCCAGATGGCGGACCTGACCCGCACCGCCGCGACGCGCTCTGGAGCACGCGCACTCGCGTCGGCGGGAGTGGCGCTGCCGGACATCGACGTCGTCCAGCTCTACGACGCGTTCACGATCAACGTGATTCTGTTTCTCGAGGACCTCGGCTTCTGTCCGAAGGGCGAGGGCGGTCGCTTCGTGGAGAGCGGTCGCATTGCACCGGGTGGCGAGTTGCCGGTGAACACGAACGGGGGCGGTCTGTCGTGCGTGCACACCGGCATGTACGGTCTCTTCGAACTCGTCGAGGCGACGCAGCAGCTTCGGAATGCAGCTGCAGAACGCCAGGTGCAGGGCGCGGAACTCGCGCTGTGCCACGCGAACGGTGGCATGTTCTCGAGTCAGGCGACCGCCATACTCGGCGGCCCGAGCACGGTGTAAACGTGCCTCAGCCGGCTCGGACGAATCCAAGTTCGGCGGACACTTCGCGGGCCGCCTCGACGAGATCGCGCGCCACGCTGTCACCGCCGGCACCGACCTCTCGCCCGAGCAGACTCAGCGCGGCCACCGTCTGACCCTGCGCGTCGAAGATGGGTGCCGCGACCGCACCCATGTCGGGAAGAAGGAGGGTCCCTTCGATCTGTGCATACCTGCTCGCCTGGATCTCATCCACGAGCCGGTCGACGTCCGCCCGGGATCGCAGCGGCAACGGACTCTTGCGCTTCGCCAGACTCTGAAGCTCGGCGTCCACGAGTCCACGCGTGACCTGCTTGGCGAGGTAGGCGACAAACACCCGGCCCATCGCCGTTCCGAGCAGGGGCAGGATCGCACCGACGTTCACGTTGATCGCAAGCGGTCGCTCGCCGCGAATCCACCGCACAACAACCGGTCCATGCTCGCTCCAGACGGCCACGGCGACCGTGAGACCAGTGACCTCCCTCAGTCGCAGCGCGGACTGGTCAACGACGTGCAGCATGTCGATCCGATTCAGCGCCGCGAGCCCAAGCCGGCGCGCCATCTCGCCAAGGTCGTAGCGTCCGGTCGTGACGTCCTGGGTCACCAAATTAGCGCGCACGAGGCTCACGAGGTAGCCGTGCGTGCGACTCGCGGAAATTGTCGAGTGCCGCGGCGATGTCCTTCAGCTTTACCGGCCCGTTCGCCTCGGCCACCGCGAGCACGACCCGGGCCGCGATCTCGACGCTCTGCACACCCTTGCGGGGATCCCGAATCTTGCTCTTGCGCTTCGCAGCCATAGCTCACTCGTACTGGGCGCCTGCGCTCAAGTCTAGCGCGCGCTCGCAGCGGCGTCCCCTGCGGATTGACGCCCCCCTGCGCGCCGTTCTATTGTTTTACCCATTCTGAATTAATTTACGGTGGTCGAATGTCATTGCCGGCGCAGGTATCGGTCTTGATCGCCGGCGGCGGACCGGTCGGCCTGACTGCCGCATGCCTGCTGAGGCAGCGCGGCATCGACTGTCTGGTTGCAAGCCGAGATGCAGAGACGAGCCGCGCACCGCGTGCCCACGTGATCAACCGGCGGACGATGGAGGTGTACCGGGAGCTGGCGCTCTCGGAAGCGATCACGGCTGCCGGCACCCCACCGCAACACATGCGCGACGTCGTCTGGGCGACGACGCTCTCGCAGCCCACGCTCGCCAGATACGAGGCGTGGGGTACGTCACGCGCTCGAGTCGACTTGGAGAGCCACTTCAGTCCCGAGCGCGTCGTCAATCTGCCGCAGCACCGACTCGAGCCGATGCTCAAGCAGTCGGCGGAGCGGGCGGGCGCCGACGTTCGATTCGCGCATGAGGTGCTCGGGTATTCGGAGGATGCGGATGGCGTCAACGTCGAGATCCGCACCCCATACGGTGCAACCGCAGGCGTGCGCTGCAGGTACCTGCTTGCAGCAGACGGTGGACGCAGTCGACTGCGGGACCTCGCGGGGCTCAAGCTGACGGGCGAGGGAGGCCTGCGCACGGCAGTGAGCGCGTACTTCCGTGCCGACCTGTCGGCCTCGGTCTCTGGCCGCGAGGGCCTGCTCTACCTGCTGCTGCACCCCGCTGCCACCGGCGTCCTCATCGGTGCGCGCCTGCCGGACGAGTGGGTCTTCATGTATCCGCTGCCCCCAGGCGCCGACCCGCAGCAGTTCAACGCCCAGCGGATGACGGAGCTGATCCGTCTTGCGACCGGAGATCCGAACCTCACGCCCGACATCGTCGATGTTCAGAGCTGGCGAACGAATGCGCTCGTCGCGGACCGGTACTCGCGCGGCCGCGTGTTTCTGGCAGGCGATGCAGCGCATCTGAACTCGCCGACCGGCGGCCTCGGCATGAACACCGGCATCGGCGACGTGCACAACCTGACTTGGAAGCTTGCTGCCGTGCTCGAGGGCTGGGCGGGAGCCGCTCTTCTCGACACCTACGACGTTGAGCGGCGACCGATCGGCCGCATCAACATCGAGCAGAGCCTACGCAATCTCCAGCTGCTGGGGCGCGTGCGCGAAGCGCTCGGGTTGCCTGCCGTCCCCGGGCCGGATTTCCCCGCGGCAGAAGCACTGGCGCGCCTCCAATTCGCGCAGGAGCGGCAGGCGACGGAGCTGGCCTTCCGCGTTCAACTGCAGAATGCCGTGCGAGCACAGTGTGAGCAGTTCGACGCGACCGGAATCGATCTAGGCTATGTGTACCCAGAGGGTGCGGTCTCCCTCGGAGACGAGGACGCCGCGCCACCTGCATCAGTCGAGCGGTACGTTCCGTGCACCGCGCCGGGTGCGCGCCTTCCGCACGCGACGGTCGAAGTTCGCGGTCGCCGCCTATCGACGCTGGACGTGGTTGCGACGACAGGCTTCACGCTCTTGCACGGTGATGCGGGCGACGAATGGCGATCCGCGGCGGTGCGCGCGGCGGCCATCACCGGCGTGCCCGTGACCACGGTGGGCATCGGCCTCCGCTCGGAGGCGTTTGACGTCCACGGTGGGTGGGCGAAGGCCTCCGGGCTCGGCGAAGGTGGAGCGCTCCTGGTCCGACCGGACCGTCACGTGGCGTGGCGCGGATGGCGCACGGCTGCCGCGCACTTGCTGGAGCGGCGCCTCCGCGACGTCGCACGCACGGGATGACTGTCGCGCCGCACGCCGCGCTGGGCCGCGATCTTCCGTGGCTACTGCGCGCACAGGTGTCCGCCCGTCCGACGGAGACGTTCCTCACGTTCGAACCGTTCGACGGCCCCTCACGCGAATTCACCTACGCCGAGTTCGCTGAGCAGGTCGAGCGGCTCGCGGCGGGCCTGCGCGATTCCGGCTTGCAGGTGGGCGATCGCCTCCTTATCCACCTCGACAACTGCCCGGAGTTTCTGGTCGCGTGGTTCGCCTGCGCGCGGGCGGGCCTGACCGCCGTGACGACAAATACACGTGCGGCGGACGATGAGCTCGTGCACTTCACGCAGCGTGCCCAACCCGGGCCGCGATTTGCGGTGAGGCGCGTATGCGGAACGTCTCCGCTCGCTCGCGCCTCAACATCTATGGACGTACTCCGTGCGTCCCGCTCCTTCGAGCCAGCACGACCTCGAAGCACTCTGCAGCAGCGCTTCGCTTCCCCCGCTTGAGGTAGTACCGTCGCGTCCGCTCAGCGTTCAGTTCACGTCCGGAACGACTTCTCGTCCGAAGGGGGTCGTGTGGTCGCATGCCAACGCGCTGTGGGCTGCCCAAGTCAGCGCAGCACACGAGGATCTTCGCCCAAGCGACATCCACCTCACCTTCCTGCCGCTGTTTCACACCAATGCTCTGTCCTACTCGGTGCTGGCTGCCTTGTGGGTTGGCGCCCGTGTCGTTCTTCAGCCGCGCTTCTCGGCAAGTCGCTTCTGGCCAATCGCAGTCCGGCATCGCTGCACTTGGGCCTCGATGATCCCGTTCGTGCGTCGCGCACTCGCTGAGCAGCCCGTTCCCGACCACTACTTCCGCCTCTGGGGCACGGCGGTATGCGCACCACCCGACGACGCGTACTTTTCGCGTCAAAACGATCGGCTGGTGGGGAATGACCGAGACACTGACGCACGGGGTCGTTGGCAGCGTTCACCACGAGAACGCAAGCATGAGCATGGGTCGGCCGGCAACGGAGTACGCGGTGTCCGTAGTGGACGAAGGCGGCCGCGATGTCCCGGCTGGCGAGATAGGCGAGCTGCGCATCGCAGGAGTCCGCGGCGTATCGCTCTTCGCCGAGTACCTCGATGATCCGGAGGCGACGGCAGCGGCATTCGACGCGCAGGGCCGGCTGCGCACCGGCGATCGCGTCCGGCTGGCGCCCGATGGTTTCCTGCACTTCGCCGACCGCGTCAAGGACATGCTGAAGGTCGGCGGCGAGAACGTCGCCGCCAGCGAAGTCGAACGAGTGATCGCCCAGGTACCGGGCATCGTGGAATGCGCGGTCGTGGGGCGGCCAGACCCGATGCTGGTCGAAGTCCCAGTCGCATTCGTGATAGCCGCCCCGGGCAGCGACTTCGAGGTGCTTTCCGCCGCCGTGCGCGAAGCGTGCCGCTCACGCCTCGCCGACTTCAAGGTGCCGCGCGAAGTTGCCTTTGTCGACGAACTGCCGCGCGCGACGCTGAACAAGGTCGCCAAGGCCGAACTGCGGACTCGGGCCGCCGAGCTGGGTGCGCATGCGCTGCACAACAGGAGCGAGTGATGGCGTCGATTCGATGCATCGATCGGGACGGACAGGTTCATGCAGTGCCGGCGCGGGAGGGTCTCTCCGTCATGGAAATACTCAAGGATGGAAACATGTCCGTCCCTGCCGTGTGCGGCGGCAACTGCTCGTGCGGCACCTGCCACGTCTACGTCACTGAGCGATGGCTCGCCTATCTGCCCTTGCAGGCCGAGGATGAACGCCTTCTGATCGAAGGAGAGGCCGCGGAACCGCGCCACACCCTCTCGCTTGAGTTGCCAGATCCCGTTCACCACGAACTTGGACGGACTCGAAGTCGAGCTGGCACCGTTGCCTTGATCACAGTCCGAACAGTCGGACTGCGTTCGCACCACGGATCCGCCGCGCCGTGTTCAGGCCGAGAGCATCCACGCGCCCGAGGCAGCCCGCCATGTCGCCGGTGTTTGTGGGGATAGTCGGATCCATAGAGAACGCGATCCGCACCTGCGACGGCGAGACAGAGTTGTAGCGCATCCGAGCGGTAAGTGACCGCGTCGAACCATACCGAACGCATCTGTTCGCTCGGCGGCACCTCGATGAACTCATGGCAATCGGGCACCTTGTCGAACCAGGCATCGAGTCGTCCTGCCAAGTAGGGCAGCGCGCCGCCTGCGTGGGCCGCGATCAGCTGGACATTAGGATAGCGCTGGAAGAACCCGGAGTAGAGCATCCGCGCTACGGCGAGTGTCGTGTCGAAGCAGAACCCGATCGTGGCGATCAGATTGAAGCGCGTCACGTCCATGCTCTCCACGCCCGGCGGCGTACCCGGATGGCACAGGACAGGCAGCCCGGCGGCGTCGATCGCGCGCCAAACGGGCGCGATCGCTCTGCGGTCAGGGACTCACCGCCGACATTCGCGAGCACCATCACTCCCACTGCGCCGCGCGCGCGCGCGCGGGCGAATTCCGCGACGGCGAGGTCCGGAAACTGCCATGGCAGCGATGCGAACCAGCGGATGCGGTCCGGGTACGCCGTCTGCGCATCGGCCATCGAGTCGTTCACTACGCGTGCGGCGCGCGCACTCAACTCCGCATCACCCCAGTAAACGTTCGGACAGGTGAGCGACACTATAGCGACGTCGACCCGTGCAGCATTCATATCACGCACCCGAAGATCGTAGTCGAGCATGCCCGGTGTCAGCGTCATGAAGGGCGCACCGGCGAAGTGAATGGCCTGCTGCCCACTCTTGACCCGCGCCAGGCTGAATCGCGAATCGCCCGAGCCGGCCAGAAGATCAAGCCACTCCGAACTGATCATGTGCGTATGCACGTCGACGACGGACATGGAGCACTCCTGGTGGTTTACTATTGGAGAACGCGTTCAGCGATGATACATTGGCAGACGGAATCGGTCGACCGGAGCAACACATGGGCACGGTGTCACCGCGCGTCGCGCGCCTGGGGCACGTCGGGCTGTTCTGCGAGGATCTGGAGCGCATGCGCGCCTTCTACGTCGAGCAGCTCGGCTTGCGCGTCACGGATGAGAAGCCGGGCATGGTCTGCTTCCTGAGCTCGCGCCCGGACGAGGAGCACCACGAGCTCGTGCTGATCCGCGGCCGCACGGCTTCCCGGGACGTCGCGCTGTTGCAGCAAGTGTCCTTTCGTTGCGACTCGCTCGCCGATGTCGTCGGAATCTACCGGCGCCTCAAGGAGCACGGCGCGAGCTTCGACATGCTTGTGTGCCATGGCAATGCCGTCGGCGCATACTTTCGTGATCCTGAGGGAAATCGCTCCGAGGTGTACTGGGACACGGGGCACCAGGTGACGCAACCTTTCCTGCACCCCGTGGACCTCGACCAGCCCATCGATGCCGTGCATCGACAGGTCGTAGAGATAATCGCGAAGTACGGAAAGACGGGATACCTCGCCCCGGAACTGAGCGCTGCGCAGCGCAAAGGAGCCGCCTCGTGACCGCCGCACACACCTCGGCCCCGAGCGATGCTGCGTTCAAGCAGCCGTTGAATCGGCCGACGCTGCTGTCGCATGGCACGCTCGAATGCCGTCACCTGGATACGAGTCGCCGCTTTTATCAGGAATTCCTCGGCCTCGAGACGGTTCGCACAGGACCCGCCTCGGGCATGCTGCGGCTGGGGGGCTACTGGGTGATCGTCGTGCTCCAGGTCGGCGACCTGTGCAAACCCAACTCACAGGGGCACCACTACGGTCTCGATATGCCGAGCATCGACGCCGTCGATCGCGCTCACGCCGTCACGCTCGAGCACCAAAGCGAGTACGGCATCCAGAAGGTCACCGCGCCGCGCAACCAGCATGGCGTCTATTCGTTCTTCCTGCAGGACGCCGACGGCAACTGGTGGGAGTACCAGTATGCCCCGGACAAGCACTACGACCGAGTGTTCGCCGAGGGTGATCTCGCGGGCGCAGGTCTCCACGACAAGACGAGGCATCTCAAGTGATCGGACCGTGGCATCTCGTGACGTACCGCGGCGCCACCAGTGCGCAGGACCGCGCCGGGCTTCTCGCACCCGACGGAAGCATCCGCACGCACCCGTTCCTCGATGCGTACGCGGGACTCGCGCCTCTCATCGACATCTGGGCGACCGCCGAACCGATCCTCCGGCGCTTGGACCTCAACGACACGCGAGAGGTAGCGGGCGCCCGCACGCTTGCGCCCGTGCGCTTTCCGCGCAAGGTCGTGTGTGCGGGTGCCAACTATCGAGCACACCTGAACGAAATGCTGAAGATCACCGACGTCCCGGCGGGATTCACGCCGTTCTTCTTTCTCAAGCCGCCCACGACGACCGTGATCGGTCCGGGTGATGCGATCGCCGTACCGGCGGATGGCAGTTGGAAGGTGGATTGGGAAGCGGAGCTCGTGGTCGTCATTGGCCGGGGCGGGCGCAACATCCCCGTTGAACGGGCCTTCGAACACGTTGCGGGCTACATGACCGGGAACGACGTGTCGGCGCGCGGCCGCTTCTTCCGTGAGAACCCGCCGTCGCCGGCCTTCAAGGCCGACTGGGTGAGCCACAAGGCGATGGACCGTTCGATGCCGATCGGGCCAGCGTTCGTCCCACGCTGGATGGTCGCAGACCCGCATTCGCTGCGGGTGCGCCTGACCGTCAACGGCGCCGTCAAACAGGACTCATCGACGTCTGACATGATCGTCGGCATCCCCGAGCTTGTTGCCGCGGCCAGCCGAACGCTCACGCTTGAAGCAGGCGACATCATCCCGACCGGGACGCCTGCAGGCGTGGGCATCGCCCGCGGGGAAGCATTGCGCCCCGGCGACATCATGATCACGGAAATCGAAGGTCTCGGTCGCCTCGAGAATCCAATCATCGCAGCGGACTGATACGCGAAGAGGTCCCCAATGTTCACGATGACCCGCGCAGTGCCAGTGAATCCGCCGGGGGCGAGTCCCTTGCTTTCCCGCGCGCAGGTGTGGAAGGCGCTGTGCATGAAAGCGCGCGATGGCCGAGCGTTCGTGCCGGGCATGACGCACTGCGCGGTCGTGTCCGAGAAGGACGGGGTCCTGGTGCGAGAGCTGGCAGTAAACCACGGCCCCGCCTTTCAGGAGCGAATCACGTTCCATGCCGACAAACTCATCGTCTTCGAGCATGTCACAGGGCCGCAGCGCAGCGTGGTCCTGAACCAACTCGAGTCTGACGTCGGCGGCGAACTGACGCTCCGCTACACGTTTCTCATCGAAGACCCGTCTATGACGGCGGGCAGCGACGCTGAGAAGGCACTCGCGCAGCAGATCGCAAAGATGCCCATGGCGGTCGACGCGACGCTGGAGACGATCCGGCGCATGGTCACCAGCGGCTCCCTCTGAACTCAACCTGCACCGTAGCCTCCGTCGACCGCCAAGGCGATGCCCGTCACGAATGCCGCGTCATCGGAGACCAGGAACGCGGTCGCCGCGGCGATGTCGACCGGCCGGCCTAGGCGTCCGAGCGGATGCAGGTCCGCCCACTGCCGCCGTCCGGTCTCGACGTCCGGAAGGGCGCCGCTCGCTACGACTCGTTCCAGCATGGTATCGACCATAGGTGAATCGATCGCACCCGGCATCAGGCAGTTCACTCTCACGCCGTTGCCGAGCTGTCCGCAGCGCAGAGCCGCCGAGCGTGTGAGCGCGATGATGGCGGCTTTCGACGCGCTGTAGGCAGCGGACAGTGGGTGGGGTCGCGCAGCTACAGACGAAGAGAAGTTGATGATGCAGCCGCGGCGGGGTGCCACCGCTGGCACCCCGTAACGACAGGCGAGAAACGCAGAATCGAGGTTCACGCCGACGACGTGTCGCCAGTGCTCGAGGCTCTCGAGTTCGACCGGACCGAGGCCTGCCGTCCCCACGGTGTTGACGACGAAGTCCAGTTCCCCGCGGGCCGCGAGCGCCGCCGCGATCGCGGTTCGCCAACCTTCGTCGGTCAGTGCGTCGCAGACCGTAGCCGTGACGCCTGATAGGCCCGCCTCCGGCATCACTCGATCAGCAGCGATGATCGTTGCGCCTTCGGCCTGGCAGCGTGCCACGACGGCCTTGCCGATCGTGCCCGCGGCGCCAACCACCAGTCCCACCCGTCCTTGCAGACGCAGACTCATCACGATCTCCCCGGTTGCGATTCGAAAAACCCTGACCACGGCAGACCCGCAGTCGCGCCGCCATCGACTACCAGTGCCGCCCCGTTGATGAAGCTCGCGCGCGGGCTGCAGAGGAACAACGCAGCCGCCGCAACGTCGGCGGGTACGCCGGCTCGCGGATCGGCTGCAGTCTTTCGAGATAAGCACGCGCCGCGCGTTCGCCAGCCTCGCCACCGCCCATCGACGCGACTCCGAGAGGGGTCAGGATGCCGCCTGGACAGATTGCGTTCACGCGCACGCCATGCGGCCCCAGTTCCATCGCGACGGATCGCGTCAGCCCGAGCACCCCGTGCTTGACGGCCGTGTATGCGTGCGTGCCGTACCCGGCGACCATTCCCGACACGCTCGAAATCGATACGATCGCGCCGTCGCGCTGAGCCTTCATGAGTCCCGCGACGTGCTTCATGCCCAACAGGGGGCCACGGAGCATCGTGGCCACCGCCGCGTCGAAGCGTTCGACATCGGTCGCCTCGACGCCACCGTACCCCTCCATGCCCCCCGCGTTGTTCACGAGGCAATGCACGGTACCGAAGCGGCGAACTGCGGCGCCCACGGCTGCTGTCATCGTCGTTTCGGCACCGATATCGCCGCACACGACCTCCGCCGACAGATCGAGCGCGATGCGGCGCAGCGGCTGCTCGTCACGGTCAACCAGTACGAGGTGCGCTCCAGCAGCCGCGAACGTCCGAGCGATCTCCGCGCCGATTCCCGACGCTGCTCCGGTGACGATCGTGACGCGGCCCGCGAGCCCGTGATCCATGGGAACTCTCCTCCTCGACATCCTCGTAGCCCGACAACAGTTTGACAGTGACGAACGCGTTCAGCCAGAGTAAACATGCGTCGAGGTGGCGCGCTAGTCCGAAACGAGAGGGTAGCGATGCGGATCAGGATCGTTCGCTGGTGGGGCGTCTCGCTCGCGTTGGCACTGGGAGGTGCTGCCACCGCCCAATCGAATTCGCCGCGCGATACGCAGATCGAAGAGATCACGGTTACGGCGCGCAAGGTCTCGGAGTCGCAGCAGACGACACCCGTGGCGATCACGGCGATTACCGAGGCTGCTCTCGACCGGTCGTTCGTGAACGACCTACGTGACCTCGCCGGCATGGCGCCGAACGTTCATCTGGAGGAGACAGCGGGCTTCGGCACGGCCTCTGCATTCGGCATCCGCGGTGTCCACGTCTCCGATCCGGAGTCGACGTTCGATCCTGCCGTGGGCCTCGTAGTCGACGGCATCTACTTCGGACGCACTGCTGGCGGGCTGATCGATCTCTTCGACGTCCGGCAGATCGAGGTACTGCGCGGCCCGCAGGGGACGCTGTTCGGGAAGAACACGACCGGCGGCGCGATCAACGTCGCATACAAGCGCCCCGGGGTCGAGCCACTCCTCGAAGGACAGCTGCGAGTCGGCAGATTCGATCGTGTCGACGCGCGGATCGCCGCCGAAGCGAGCGTCGTTCCCGAACGACTCGCGGTACGTATCTCTCTGATGCGCGATCGCGACGACGGCTTCGTAACCGATCGCGAGACCGGCCACACGCGCGGGGGGCGGAACGCGAATGGTGCTCGCCTGGTCGCAGTTTGGACACCATCAGCGGCTGCCCGTAACGAAACGACGCTGGAGTGGCTCCGCGACCGCACAGGGGCCTCGTCACCGCAGAACATCTCCGTCCTCGGCGAAGGCTGGGCGTTATGCGAGGCGTTCGGTGCCTGCGCCGACGGTGACATCGATGCCGGCGCCTACAGCCTACCGGACCGCACCGAGACAGACAGCTATTTGATCGCGAACACTCTGACGTGGTCGCTGGGAAGCACCACTCTGTCCTCCGTAACCGGATACCGTGCTGTGGACGACCTCGTGTACACGGAATACGACGGCGGCGCCGTCGTCCAGCGTTCACCGAGTCGGCGGCCTGCGAACCTGTTCGATGGAACTCGCGATCAGGTGTACGACCAATTCAGCCAAGAGGTTCGCGTCTCGGGAACGGCCTTCGGCGAGCGCGTCGAGTACGTGGCAGGCGCGTTCTACTTCCGATCCAGCTACGCGCTCGATCAATCTCTAGATCTTCCGCTCAACGACTTCAGCCAGCCTGGCGCACAGATTCCATTCATCGCCACCGTCCGAACGCGCGGACATCAGAACGCGAAGAGCTTCGCCGCATTCGGTCAGACCAACACCAAGCTCACGGACAGCTTGCGATTGGTGCTCGGGCTACGCTACACGAACGAGGAAAAGACGTTCGACGGAGTTCCATTCGGCGCCGGTCTCGATAGCACGCTCAAGGCGCTGTTCGGACCTCTGGCCGGCACAGGCATCGGCGTGATCGCCCCGGTGTCGAAGGAGTTCTCAGACGTCTCGCCTCGCGTCGGCCTAGACTGGCAGATTCGGCCGCATCTCTTCGGGTACCTCAGTTGGTCGCGCGGTTACAAGAGCGGGGGCTTCAGCGGACGCGCCTTCTCCGAGTTCCAGATCGGTCCCTACAAAGACGAAACCGTCGATGCCTACGAAGCCGGCATCAAGACCGATCTGCTTGATGGAAGCGTGCGCTTCAACGCCGCGCTCTTTTACAGCCGATACAAGGACGCCCAGCTCGAGGTCAATCAGCCACCGCCGCTGCCGGGGACGCCCGCGTTCGACGAGATCCAGAACGCGGGTCGTGTGTCCATGCGCGGCGCAGAGGTCGAGATCACTGCCGTGCCGCTCGAGCGCCTGTCGCTTTCGGCATCGCTCGGCTATCTCGACGCCAAGTACGACGAGTTTTGCAGCGCGATACCCCGACGCCCGACCGCGATGGGCGGGCCGGGACCGGGCAGTCCGTGTGGACCGACGGTGAATGGCGTGACGCCGACCGACAACACTGACCTGTTGTATCGCCGCTCGCCGAAGACCACGTCGCGTCTCGCTGCGAGTTACGAGTGGCCCGCGGGAAGCGCGGGCATGCTGCGCGTCGCGGCCGACTACACTCACACAGCGAAGATGGCGCTGACTCTCACTAATGCGCGCTTCGCGATACGACCCGCGACAGACGTCGTCAACGCGAGTATCGGCTTCGATCCGTCGAGCACTCGCTGGTCCGTCTCGCTGTACGGGAAGAACCTCTCCGACGAGCGCTACGTGCAGACTGCGTCCGAACTCGGCGGCCAGTCTGCCGTCGCGTGGTACAACGAGCCCCGCACGTACGGCGTCGAAGTGAGGTTCCGTCTCGACTGACCTCGCCCCCGCGCTAGGCGCCGTGGAACCAGAGTCCACGGCGCCTGTCCGCTGCAGTGGTTACGCGCCGGACGGCTCCATCTCCGCCAGCAGCGGCGCCAACGCCGCGGGATCGAGATACTCCTGGTACTCGACGATCCGCCCGGCGT
Source organism: Ottelia alismoides (assembly GCA_037367405.1). Taxonomy (NCBI): domain Eukaryota; kingdom Viridiplantae; phylum Streptophyta; class Magnoliopsida; order Alismatales; family Hydrocharitaceae; genus Ottelia; species Ottelia alismoides. Next base: position 55,208 of record JAZKJV010004964.1, read on the forward strand.
CGTCTATTCGTCCCATGTAGATCACCGGGACCACCATTCGCCTGCCGCCGCGGGTCATCGCATGTGCGGTAGCTTGCACCGCGAACTGTCTGTCTGCTGACAGTGACGGCCGGTCGAACTCGAAGCGCATCGACGTCAGCCACGCCACCATCGGCTCGATCGCCGCGTAGGCCTCCGCGGCACTGAACGTCTGCTCGATGCTCCGGTAGTTGTAGTAGATCCGCGCCTCTGGCGCGAGCATCCGGCGGCACGCGCGGAAGTCGAACCGTGCATGCGCACGCAAGTAATCGCGAAAGATATCCGCTGCATCCATCTGACGGCTCCCGTACTTGCGGCGGCTGGACCGCTGGAACGACATTCGTTCTTGCTGAATGCCTTCAGTAATGATAAACCTTTGTGTGCAACCGACGCGCACGTCGGCGAGGGGGTACGCATGAACATGGTTAAGTGCTGGCGCTCGGGCGCCCGCAATGCGGCGGCGCTGGTGGTGGGCACCTGCACCGTGGCCGGAGCAAATGCGCAACAGACGCCTCTGCCGTTCACCGGTCTCGAGGAAGTCGTCGTGACGGCCGAACGCAGAGCCGAGTCAGTGCAGGACGTGCCGGTCGCCGTCACCGCGTTCAGCGCCGCAGCGCTGGACACGTTGCAGGTCAAGTCGACGGTCGATCTGATGACGCGGATTCCGAGTCTTGTCGGCACGCAACAGATCACGGGCGAGAGCGGCGCAGCATTCTTCCTGCGCGGTGTCGGCCAGGACGAGCAGATCTCGACGTTCGATCCATCTGTGGGCATCTACGTCGATGGCGTGTACGTACCGCGCCAGGTGTCGACGGACCTAGCCGCCTTCGACCTCGAGCGGCTGGAGGTTCTGCGGGGCCCCCAGGGCACGCTCTACGGCAGGAACACCAGCGGCGGGGCCGTGAAGTTTATCCGCCGCAAGCCGACTGAAAGCTTCGAGGGGTTCGTCGAGGCGAGCTATGGGAACTTCGACCGCTACTCCCTGCAGGGAGTCGTCAACGTTCCGCTGACCGACAGCGTGAGCACGCGCTTCGGCGCGTTCACGTATCAGCAGGACAAAGGCTTTCAATACGCGCCGCGATTGGACGAGCGGTTCTTCAATCGCGACTCGACTGGCGCGGTCGCATCCATCCCGCTTCCGCCCGAATGATCGCGTGGACGTGACAGCCTCGCTCGACTGGAACCTCAACAAGCCGAAGCCGGCGATGGCTCGCTCGCTCGAGAGCGGTACTGGCGATGACCTCTTCACTGCACAGACGTCGATCCCCGGCCAGAAGGTCCGAACGGAGACGACATCCGCCACTCTGAACGCGTCCATCCGCTTCGAAGCGTCTCGCTGACATCCATCACGGGGTACCGCACGACGACCTTCGAATTGTTCGACGACGTAGGCGACAGCCCCAATCCCGCGCAACCGCTCTTCGTGCTCCCGACCGACGCCAAGTACGACAGCTGGAGCCAGGAGTTTCAGGTCGATGCGAAGCTGCTCGAAAATCGACTTGGACTCATCGGCGGCGTGTTCTTCCAGCGCGAAGAGAACGAGGCGAAGATCGGTGACATCTTCTTCGTCCCACCCGCGTTCGGCGGATCGGGAATCACCAAGTTCTGGAAGGATCCCCTGCGCAACAACACGGACAGCTTCGCCGTATACACGCAGGGCGACTACAAGCTCACGCCGACACTGTCGCTCACCGTCGGCGGGCGCTGGACACGCGACTCCCGCGATCTGAGCATCGATCAGTACCTGTACACGACCTTCACCGATCTGTCGCTCACAGGTCCGCGAGTACTTCTTTGGGACACCGGAGACGTACAGGCACTGGGAACGCGCACCGACGTGACCGAGACCGAGTTCACGCCGAAGGTCGGTCTCGACTGGCATCCGGTCGAGGACATACTGGTGTACGCGAGCTACACGAAGGGATTTCGGAGCGGCGGATGGAATGCGCGGGTGACGTCGCCGACGGCCGTTACCAACGTCGACTCTGAAGTCGTCAAGGCCTATGAGGTCGGGCTGAAGTCGGAATGGCTGGACCGTCGCGTTCGGGCCAACTTCGTTGCCTTCCGCAACAAGTTCGACAACTTCATCGTGACCGCCATCAACGCCACCGGCAACTTCGTCACGGTCAATGCCGCGAAGGCGCGCATGCAGGGCATCGAGGGCGAACTGACGTTCAAGCCGCTGCCATCTCTCGAAATCTACGGGAACTTCGGTTACCTCGATTCCAAGTACCTCGAGATCGCTCCCAACGTACCCATCCCGATCACCAACAAGCTGAAGAATGCGCCGCGGTGGACCCACATGGTGGGCGTGAACTACATCGCACCGCTCGACTCCACGCTCGGGACGCTCACGCTGTCGGCCGACACGACGTACAAGTCGTCGTACTTCCCGAACCTCGAGAATCCGCCTTTCGGCAAAGTCTACGGTCAGCACCTCTACAACGCGCGCATCAGCTATGCGAGCGCGAGCAGCGGATGGGAGGTGTTCGGCGGATGCACGAACTGCACTGACGAGCACCACTACGTGAGCTTCCTGAACTTCGGCATTTTCAACTCCCGCTATCCCGCGCCGCCGCGTGTGTGGGACGCGGGCGTTCGCTTTAACTTCGGCAAGTAGGAGGTCACATGTCCCGCAACACCGAAGTCGGTCGCCGCTTCATGGAGGCGATCGCTGCGAACGATCTGGCAGGGATGAGTTCGTGCCTCTCCGCGGCGTGCACGCTCTGGTACAACTACGCTGGGGAGGTGGCGGCGGGAGGTTCCGCCGTCGCCGCTCATGCGGCGAGTCATCGCAGCGCACTGAGCGAGATGCAGTACCTCTCCGTGCGGCGCTACGATACCGGTGACGGGTACGTGCAGTTGTCCACGATTCGGGGCGTCACGAAGCGAGGCACGGAGTTCTACGTCCCCGTCTGCCTCGTAGGGAGAGTGGACCGAGACGGCCTGATCGACGCGCTGTGGGAGTACCTGGATCCAAGCCAGGTGACGGCGCTGCATGCCGAGTTGTCGCACTGAGGGTCCGGCGAGGCCCTTCCAGCCATGGCAGCACGTACACCGCGTCAGGACTCGCAGCCGGCATGGCTCACCCGGCGGAGCTTCGTCGGACTCGGCGCTCTGGCCGGACTCGCCTCGCTCGCCGAGGCGAAACACGCGGGATCTGGCCCGGGGCGCTGGGACCGCGTCACGGATGTCCTTGTCGTCGGCGGTGGCGCGGCTGGCTGCGTCGCCGCGGCGACGGCACGTGCGGCGGGTGCAGACGTGATGCTGTGCGAGAAGGCAGGCTTCCTCGGTGGCACGAGCGCGAAATCCGGTGGCGTCTACTGGATACCGAACAACTTCGATCTCCGCCGCCGCGGCATAGCGGATCCGCGACCGGACTGGCTGCGCTTCGTGGCGCGATACTCGTTCCCAGCTCAGTACGACCCAGCCGCCGCCACGCTCGGCGTTCCCGACGACGTGTATCGGTTGCTGGAGGCCTTCTACGACCACGCCGCATCGATGGTAGATGTGCTCTCAACGATTGGCGCCCTGCAGAGCACGGCGTTAGTCAGATACGCGCCGAATGGAGTCGACTACTTCCCTGACTATCTCGAGCATGCGGAGGAGAACCGCGCGCCGCGTGGCAGGTGTCTAGTTCCGCGACGTACCGATGGCAGCGGGGGATACGGCGATGACCTGATGGAGCAACTCACCACGCACGTGCACCGTGCCGGAGTTGGCGTTCTGTTGGAGGCGCCGGTCGTCGATCTCATCGCGAACGACGGGCGCGTTCAGGGCGCAGTGCTGCGTGCGGAGGGCGGGGAGCTTCGCGTCCGCGCGCGGCGCGGCGTCGTGTTCTGTTCGGGAGGTTATTCGCAGAACCGCGCACTCGTGGAGGCATTCCAGCCGCATCCGATCATGGGTCGTTGCGGACTCCCTACCTGCACCGGCGATTTCGTGCGCTTGGGCGCGGCTGCCGGGGCACGCCTCGGCAACATGACTGGCGCATGGCGTGCCCAGTGCGTGCTGGAACAGGCGCTGCAGTATCCGAGCCTGCCCAACGAAGTCTGGTATCCAGTCGGCGACAGCATGTTCGTGGTGAACAAGTACGGCCGACGCTGCTTTAACGAGAATCGCAACTACCATGACCGCACACGCGAGTCATACTTCTTCGACGCGAACCGCGCCGAATACCCGAACCTGCTCACGTTCCCGATCTATGACCGCCGTTCTGCGGAACGCTACGCGGGCAACTTCCCACTTCCAGATGTGCCACTCGGTGAGCCCTACGTGATCTCGGGCGCCACGCTGGAAGAACTCGCCGCTGCGCTCGATGAGCGGCTGGCGGCAGTGTCGGCCCACACCGGCGGCGTACGGCTCGATGACAGCTTCCTTGGAGCGCTGCGAGCCACCACCGCGCGCTACAACGAGCACGCGCGAAGCGGCCGCGACCCCGACTTCCTGCGCGGCCATTATCCGTTCGATGCGGAATGGCAAAGCGTGCAGGTCCCTCGCGCCGGCACACCATGGCGCGCGAATCCGTATCCCAATCCCGTGATGCATCCACTGTCGGACACGGGTCCCTACTACACCATGATCCTCGCGCCCGCAGTGCTCGACACGAACGGCGGCCCTGTGATCGATCCTACTGGTGCGGTAATCGCCGAAGACGGCCGTCCGATTCCCGGGCTGTATGGCGCAGGAAACTGCATCGCGAGCCCCGCAGGCAACACGTACTGGGCGGCCGGAGCAACCTTAGGCAGCGCGATGACGTTCGCGTACCTCGCAGGTCGTAGTGCTGCCCTGAGCGCGAGCGCATGAGATTCGAAGCCTGTCTACTCGCGTGCATTGCTTGGGCGGCCAACGCGGCCGAAGCGCCGTCGCAGGTCAGCTTTTCGAAAGACATCGCCCCGCTGTTCGCGAAGGAGTGTGCGGCGTGTCATCTGAAGGAGGGGCCATCGGCGGGACTCATCCTCGAACCCCGGTTTGCGTACGTGATGACGGTGGGGGTGCGCGCGACGGCAAGCGGATTGATGCGCGTCGCTCCGGGACAGCCTGAGCAGAGCTATCTGCTCCTCAAGATGCAGGATCGTCACCGTGCCGCCGGCGGAGCAGGCGGCAAGATGCCGCCAGGGTGGCAGCAAAGCGCTCTGGCGGAAATCGAACTCGTGCGAGCGTGGATTGCCCGTGGCGCGAGGAACGACTAGGCCACGCCGTAACGAAAGTCAACGCCCAGCGACCGGCCCCAACGGGTATGTGTCCTCGCGGTCGACGAGGTCGTACACGAACATGAGCTTCGCGAATCCGGTGAGGACCGCGGCGATCACACCTATCTCGATGATGGCCGAATCATCGAACCACCGGCGCAGTCTTGCATAAAGCGCCGCGTCGAGTTGTCCGGCGTCGTTATGGAGAAGCATCTGGTCGGCCAGATCGATGACGGCGGTCGCCTGATCGTCGAATCCGGGAGGCGATCCAGACTGTAGCGCCTCGATCTGCTCTTGCGAGAGTCCGATGGCCAGCGCTTCGTGGGAATTCACTCGGTTGCAGAACGTGTAACCGTGCTTCTTCGACAGTCCCAGGCGCAGCAATTCCTTCATGCGACGGTCCAGTCGCATGCCGGGCTCGGCTTCGTAGAACACCCGCTCGTAGAAAGCGCTGAAGTACCAACGGAGCAGCGGTTCGTGATTGGCGAGCACGTGCAGGGTCGTCGTGTCGCCGATGCGCTCACGCTTCGGCGAGCAGCGAGCCTTACGTCGACTCGAGATCCTCTATCCGAACCAGGCGGATCTGCGGCTGCGGCATACACTCGGTTCCTTCCGTGAGTCCGTGTCGATCATGTAATCGGCCGGCGCTCTCCCAGCCAGACGACATCGCCGGGCGGCGGCCGCGGTCGCGGCCCTCGAGTTTGGCGTTAGACCGTCTCGCGTCGGTAGCCGCTCTTGGCGCCGAATACCCGCTCCCGCTGGGACCAATCGTGGGTCTCGTTCCACAACGCCAGCACCGCCGGCGCCTCGCGCTCGAACATCGCGTACTGCTCGGAGGTCGCGGTACGTGCAGTGAGTTCGAGACGGTGACCGGAAGGGTCGTGGAAGTAGATCGAAAGGATGAAGTCATCGTGGTTCGTAGGACCGAGGACGCAGAGACCTTTCGCCTCGAGGTCCGACTTGGCACGAAGTAGCGTCTCGACGTCCGCGACCTCGAACGCGAAATGCTGTACCCAGTCAGGAGTGTTCGTGTCCTTGATTCCAGGTGGCGATTTCGGCACTTCGAAGAACGCGATCGAGCTCCCGTCTTCGAGCTCGAAGAAGATATGGATGTGGGGCGAATACTCTCCCGTGGAGGGCACGTGGTCCTCGCCCATCGCGTGCGTGAACTTCAGCCCGAGCACGTTGGTGTAGAACTCGACGGTGGCACGCGCGTCCGTACAGCGATAGGCGGCGTGGTGCAGCTTCTTGCAGAGCATGATGTACCTCGGATTCTCCTGAGACCGCGCCAAGAATGCCCGCGCAGCGGGCTACGAGTCGTTCGCGGACGCGCATTGCCGAATCGTGGTGGAGCGACGGCGCTCACATCGCGGTTGGCCCGACGACGATCGCGTGGCGCGAGGACCGCTGGCACGATCCGGGATCGCGGCCGATATCGCTCCACATGTTTCAGCAATGCCGAACTAGTTTGGCATAGACGAATCTGCATGACTACGCTAAATTCCCGAACCTGTAGCTAGGGCAGGAGACATCGGCGTGCACCGAGCGACGAATGGGTCGAGCGACAGGCTTGTGCTGCGCCGCAGCGCGACTGGTTGCGACGTCTGCTACCGGGGGCAAGAGTGAGGCTGGCGACCTTGGCCGAAGGCGGCGTGGACGGCACGCTGGTCGTCGTCGACCGGGCCGGGGCGACAGCCGTCAACGCTGCGGTGGTGGCGCCCTCCTTGCAGGCAGCGCTCGAGGATTGGCCCCGATTCTCGCCGCAGCTGCAGGCTCTGTCGCGCGCGCTGGATCGTGGCGCCGCCCCATTCTCCTTCCCAATCGCACGCCGTGAGTTCCTCGCACCGATCCCGCGGCCGTTGCAGTTTCTTGACGGTAGCGCGTACCCACATCACATGTCAGTGATCCGCGAAGCGCGCGGGGCCAAGATGCCTGACGACTTCTATGAGAAGCCGCTCATGTACCAGGGGATGTCCGCACCAGCGCTCGCGCCGAGCGAGCCTATCCGGCTGCTCGAAGACGAGGCGTACGGGATCGACTTCGAGGCCGAGATCGCGGTGATCACGGACCGCGTGCCGCTCGGCACGCCTCGTACGTCTGCAGGCGCGCACGCCTGCCTCTATGTTCTCGTGAACGACATCTCGCTTCGAGCACTGGTCCCGCCTGAACTTGGTCGCGGCTTCGGATTCCTCCAGAGCAAGCCCGCCAACGCTTTCGCACCTTTCGCGGTCACGCCGGACGAGCTTGCACTTTCGCGCCCCGGCGCAGCGCCATGCGGCGAGTTCGAATGCCGCGTGCGCGGCCAACTGATCGGACGTCTCGACCCTTCCGTCGACGGCGTATTCGATTACGCCGACCTGATCGCGCACGCCGCCATGACGCGCGAACTCGTCGCCGGCACCGTGATCGGCGCCGGTGCGCTTGCCAATGCCGATCGCTCAAGAGGCTCCGGCTGCATCGCCGAGCAGCGCGCTCGCGAGCAGCTCGCCGCCGGATCGCCGCGCACCCGCTACCTGAGTTTCGGCGACCGCGTGCGACTCGAAATGTTCGACGGCAGTGGACGCAGCGTGTTCGGCGCCATCGACCAACAAGTTGAAAAAGCAGGAGTTCCGTGATGGCTAAAGTCCTCGTTCTCTACTACAGCATGTACGGTCACGTCGAAGCGCTCGCCGCCGCCGTCGCCGCCGGCGCCCGCGAGGTGCCGAACACGGAGGTCGCCATCAAGCGCGTGCCGGAAATCATGTCGCCGGAAGCGGCGCGCGCCGCACACGCCAAGCTCGATCAGGCGGCGCCGATCGCATCGGTGGACGAACTGGCAAACCACGATGCCGTCATCTTCGGAACGCCAACACGATTCGGGAACATGTGCTCGCAGATGCGCAACTTCCTCGACCAGACCGGGTCGCTCTGGCTCAAGGGCGCGTTGGTCGGCAAAGTAGGCAGCGTATTCGTCAGCACCGGCACGGGCGGCGGCAACGAGACGACGATCACGTCGTTTCACACGACGCTGCTTCATCACGGCATGATCATCGCGGGCCTGCCGTACGCTGCACCGGAGCTCGCGGACATCAGCGAAGTAAAGGGCGGCTCGCCGTACGGCGCCGGTACGATCGCCGCACCGATGGGGAACCGAATGCCAAGCGAGAAGGAGCAGTCTCTGGCCCGCTTCCAAGGTCGCTACGTCGCGGGCATCGCGGCCAAGCTCGCGCGCTGACCGCACGCCCCCGCATGAGCACTCCCGCTGAACACTGGGTGCTGCAGATGTTCGCAGACGGTGATTCCCTCGACGTCGACCGCGCAATGACGCATCTCTCCGAGGACGTACAGATGCGCATCTGCAATCAGCCGATTGCGATCGGCAAGGCGGCGGCGCGTGCATCATTCGTTGAGCTGACGCGCTCGTTCGCTGCGCTGCGCCACGAAGTGCTGAATGTGTACGACGTGACCCCGGAACTGACCATCACCGAGTGCCGCGCAATCTACACGCTGAAGAATGGCCGAACCGTGGAGAACTTCAGCTGTAATCACCTCCGCCACCGAAACGGGATCGTCTACGACAACCGCATCTTCATGGATCCATCACCGATCGCAGCCGCAGTGGAGTGAAGATCATGACGAACCGCACCTCCGATGCCGATCACTGGGTACGGCGGATGTACCGCGACGCAGATACCTGCGATCCGGAGCGCGCGATGCGCTGGCTCACCGATGACGTCGTGCAGCAGATGGCTGGGGCGCCCCCGTTGTCGGGCAAAGCAGCCGTGCAGGCCGCAGTTCACGGAGTTCGTGCAGATGGTCGACCACATGGAGCACGACTTCGATGCCATTTGGGACGTCGAACAGAACGTGACGGTGGCAGAAGCGCGAGTCACATACTTCCGCAAGGACGGCTCCAAGTTGACGCTGCCGGCGACCACCATCCTAAGACGGCGCGGCGACAAGGTCGCGGACATCCGTATCTACATCAATCCGATGCCGCTGCTCGGCATCGCTCCTCCCTCGCATAGCTGAACAACACATGACAGACTCACTTGCTCCCAGCGCGTTCTCGCACGGCGTGGCTCGCCTACCGGATGGGCTTCAGCTGCACTATGTCACCGAAGGCGAAGGCGACGCCGTAGTACTCCTCCACGGATGGCCGCAGACCTGGTACGAGTGGAAGCACGTGATCCGCCCGCTCGGTGCTCGCTTTCGTGTCATCGCGCGGATCTTCGCGGTGCGGGGGACTCGGCTAAGCCCCTCGCCGGATACGACAAGAAGACGATGGCGCGCGACGTTCTTGCGCTCCTCGACCACCTCGGAATCCAGCAATGCCGCGTTGTCGGCCATGACTTCGGAGCCGTCGTCGCATACGCGATGGCGGCTCAGGCACGCAATCGTGTGCGCGCGCTGGCGGTCCTTGAGATGGCGTTCCCCGGATTCGGGCTCGAGGACGCGATCGTGATGCGCGAGGAGGGCGGCCTCTGGCACATGAGCTTTCATATGTGTCCCGACGTCCCCGAAATGCTGCTGGCTGGCCGCGAACGGGAGTACCTGAATTACTTCTACAGCAACTTCACCGGCACCCGTCGGCCGTGACTCAGCAGGATCTTGACGAGTTCGTGCGAACGTACTCGAGCCCCGGCGCGATGCGCGCAAGCCTCAACTACTACCGACAGATCTTCCAGGACGCCAAAGACAATCGCGAATTCGCGAAGGAGAAACTCGCGATCCCCGTCCTCGCGCTGGGCGGCAGCCTGTCGCTCGGCCCATTCACTGGGATGTCTATCTCCCAGGGCGCAGCGAATGTCGAGAGTGGCGTGATCGACAACTGCGGGCACTGGATGCCTGAAGAGAAACCTCGCGAACTGGTCGATCGCCTACTCGCGTTCTTCATGCGCGCGGGCTGACTTGCGACCAGTCGTCATCACGTGCGCGGTGTGCGGCAGCCGCACACCGGACGCCGCCCACGTCGAGTTTCCGCGCTCGCCACGAGACGTGGCAGACAGCGCCATCGCCGCGGCACGCGCGGGCGCTGCGATCGTGCACATCCATGCCCGCGACGACTCTGGCGCTCACTCACGCGAACTGCGTCATTTCGCAGCCATCATGGACCGCATCGCTGCGTCGGGCGTCGACGTCGTCGTCAATCTCACAGCAGGCGGAGGCGCACGCTACTACCCCGATGCGCATGACGAAAGCAGGGCGGCACCGGGCACAGACATGGCGGATGCGGACGCGCGGCTCGCGCACGTGCTCGAGTTGCTCCCGGAGATGTGCTCGCTTGACGTCACGACGCACTCTCGCTCGCGACGGGAAGGCGACTACGTGTACATGAACACGCCGCGGACGCTGCGTGCGATGGCGCAAAAGCTGAAGGCGACCCGCGTGAAGCCCGAACTCGAAGTGTTCCAACCCGGAGATGTACTGCTCGCGCGCCAGTTGATCGATGAACAGCTGGTCGACGGCACGCCGCTGATCCAGTTCGTGCTCGGGGCGCGCTGGACCACGCCAGCGGATCCGGAGGCCGTCCTGTATCTCCGCAGCCTGCTGCCTCAAAACGCTCATTGGGGCGCGATGGGCATCGGCGCTCGACAGTTTTCGATCGCAGCCAGCGCGGCAATGCTTGGCGGCCATGTTCGCGTCGGCCTGGAGGACAACGAGCGGCTCGACCGCGATCGCTATGCTTCGAACGCGCAGCTCGTAGAACGCGCGGTGCAACTGGTGCAATGGCTCGGGCGTGAACCAGCGACGGCCGCCGAAACGCGGCGGCTCTATGGACTCAAAGGGAAGTAGGCATGACCGCACGGTTGACCGTAGCATCGTTCAATGCCCACAGCTCGCGCGTCGGGCCGCACTTGGAGGTCCGACGCGCTCTGCCGGCGGCGCATCTGGATGCCGTCGGTCCGTTCGTGTTCGTCGACCACTTCGGACCCGCGATGATCTCGAGTCGCGGTGGGATCGGTGCGCATCCGCATGCCGGGATCGAGGTCATGACTTACCTGATCGAGGGCTCGCTCGAGCACCGCGACTCGCTCGGGAATCGCCACGTCGTCGATCAGGGTGGCGTCCAGTGGATGAGCGCAGGACGCGGCATCGTGCATGCGGAGGCGCCGGTCAACACAGGCATGCGGATGCACGGCGTTCAGTTGTGGACGAGCCTTCCACACGCGCTTAAGCAGAGCGACCCGTGGTATCGCGCAGTCCCCGCCCGCGAGATCCCCGACGTGGCTTCCGGCAGCGCCCGCGTCCGGATCCTGAGCGGCGAGCACGGCGCAGTTCGCGGTCCGCTATCGCTCGCGACGCCTGCGCTGCTCTGGCACGTCCAGGCCCCGCCGCGCAGTTCGTTTTCGGCAGATGTCCCCGACACCTACGAGGTTGCCGTGTACTCCATCGGCGGTCCCAAGCGCGGCAGCCTCGACCTGCTCGGCGCCGGAGCACGGCTCTCGTTGCAGTCTGACGACGCTCCCCTCGACGTCCTCGTGATCGGTGGTGCGCCGGCTGAGCGCCCGCTCGTGTTCCACGGGCCGTTTGTCGCCAGCAGCGCCGCAGAAGCGCGCGCGTACGACGCGGCGTACAGCCGTGGCGCGATGGGCCGGCTTGGCAACGACGCGTGATGTCTCAGCCGTCGCGACCCATGAGCGACAGTAATCGGTCGTGGCCCCACACGTAGCGGAACACGATGCGCGTCGCCCTCCACCCGGTCGGAGACGTGTCGTCACGAACGAACCACGCATCGGCTAGGCCTTCGCCCCGCTCAGGCGGGGTGATCGCCGAACGCGTTCGAAATTGCGCCTGGCCAACGAACGTGGGCCGCGTTGCCGTCGAGCGCCACGTCGAACGCGTGCGAGTAAGTGTGAAGCGACGCGCTCAAGCCGTCGCGGAACATTCCGGCGGCTGCACCGACGTATAGGTCCCGCCCCACGACGCTCAACGACCTGAGTCCCTCGCAGCCACAATTCCGCCTGCAGGTTCGGAACGGTGCAGGACTCGACCGTCTTCCAGTCCTCGCGATCCGTCGCATATCCCAGCGCACCATCGTGCGAACGACCGCATCGCGCTCGAGAAACTCTGCGTGCATTCGGGCCACGCGCTCGGACTCCTGATCCGCCATGCCAACCTCCGTCGCGTCCTGACTGCCGGTGATGCCGACCCATCCGGTTGGCATTTGTGATAGCTGAAACGGTTCGCCTATAGTGAACCTGTAGTCAAAACGGTGCAACCACGCGATGCGTCAAGAACATGACGACGACACGATTCGGGCGCGCGCGCTCGTAATGCTCGGCCCTCTGCAGCGCACGGTGGTCAAGGTGTCTCGGGACCTCGGGGTGCCCTACGACACGGTGTGGCGGTGGCGCCGCGAGCTTCGATCCGGACGCTTGCAGATCCCGCAGGACCAGATCGACGCCGCGCTGGGTCTGTCCCGCCCAGTCCGTCGGAGTCGCCGATGACTGCGCCGCCGCCGGCGACCGAGTTCTACGTGCTTGACCTCGTCGCGGAGCACATCTTGCAGCGACTCGGCGCGCTCGAGTTCGCGTGCGGCGGAAGCCGCCGCGCTACTCTCGCCCTCGCGGGTTTAGTCGATCTTGGACCGGCATGGGCGGGACGACGCACTGCGCTGCACCTGCACGCCTTCACCCAGGCGCACCACTCGCGATGGGTCACGCGCGGATGAACGGGGGCCCTGAGCTGACCCTGTACTCGTTCTGGCGCAGCTCGGCGTCCTACCGCGTGCGGATCGCGCTCGAACTCAAGGGCATCCGCTATCGTCTTTCGCCGGTTCACCTGACGCGCAGCGGCGGCGACCAGTACGCAGACCGGTATCGCGCGCTCAATCCCGAATCCCGCGTCCCGCTGCTCCTGGTGGATGATCGGCCGCTCGTGCAGTCTGTGGCCATCATGGAATGGCTGGAGGACACCTACCCCGAGCCTCCCTTGCTCCCTCGTGCAGCGCCGGGCCGGGCGCACGTTCGAGCGCTCGTCCAGCTGCTCGTGTCCGACATGCAACCGCTGCAGAATCTGAGCGTCCGGCGGTATCTGCATGAGCGACTAGGCGTCAGTGATGCTGAAGTTGCTGGCTGGATCGAACACTGGATGGTCCGCGGATTCCGCGCCTTGGAGCAGCACCTCGCCCGAGGCGTGGATGGTGCGTACTGTCATGGCGACGCTCCGACGCTCGCCGACGCATGTCTCGTGCCTCAGTGCTATGCGGCAGAGCTGTTCGGCGTCTCTCTTGCGCCGTTCCCACATGTGCGCGGCGTACTCGCGGCTTGCCGAACCCATCCGGCGTTCCTGCGCGCCGCGCCGGAGGCTCAGCCGGATGCCGAGATCTCTCCGGACGCCCGCTGAGATCCCGCCTGCACTGAGCGCGGCGGGATTCGGGGCGGCCCGCCTCGCCCCATGCTCGACGCAAAGACCGCAGACGCGGAGCCTTCCATGAAACTGCCGCCGATCACCGAACTCATGTCGCTGCGCGGGCGCGTCGCCCTCGTGACCGGGGGCGCATCGGGTATCGGCAGCGCCATTTGCTTTCGTCTAGCCGAGCTCGGTGCGACGGTCTGTGTCTCTGACCGCGCGGTGGAGGCGGGCGCGCGTGTCGCCGACGAACTCCGCGCGCTGTTTCCAGCGCTCGAAGCGACGTTTCTGAAGTGCGATCTCGGCGTGCCGGAGCACGTCGACACGCTGTGTGACAGCGTGACCGCCACCCACGGTCGACTCGACATCCTCATCAACAACGCCGCGCTTTTCTCAGGCGCGGACTCGCTCGCGATCACCGCCGGGCAACTGGCCGAAGCCATCAATGTGATCTTGAAAGGACCGACGGTACTTGCCTCGCATGCCGCCCGGCACATGGCGGCACGCGGGACCGGCGTCATCATCAACGTCGCCATTCCCCCGAAAGCGCTGCCGAACATGGCTCCGTACCTTGCAGCGAAGCACGGCGTGCTCGGCATGACCAAGGCCCTGGCGCTCGACTGCGGGCCGAGGGGAGTGAGGGTGCTGGCCGTGTCACCGACGCTCGTCGATACGCCTGGAATGCGCGAGAAGGCTGAACAACTCGCCAAGGCGGGCATCGACCTGTTCGGCGACTTCGCTGCTCGACTGCCACTGCGACGCGTCGGTCAGCCTGACGACGTCGCACGCGTCATAGCGTTCTGCGCGAGCGACCTGGCGAGCTTCGTGACGGGTACGAACGTGCTCGTTGATGGCGGTGACTCGCTCATCTGATCACGTGGGTACGCTGTTGATGCCGTGTGCCGCTACGCGGACCCGCGGGAAGCTTCGAGCACGATCGTCCCTAGGCAGCAGCCTGAGTCGCCGACGCCAACGACGAAGGATTGCGCCCGCAGCCCGAGCGCGGAAATCCGGAGCTCGCAGGTGCCCAGGCCACGCATGAGTCGATCGATCCGAAACTCACCGAAGGCATCGGACTCGACGGACCCTATCTGCTCACCGTCGCGCCGGAGCACGATCTGCGCTCCCGCCACGACGTCGCGACTGCCGTCGACGCTCCGGGTCACCGTGCCGGACACGAACACGCTCTCGGCGCGGTGCAGGTTTCGATAGTAGACGCGGGGCCGCGTAGCGAGCTCCGGGCGGAGCACCTCGAGGCCGTCGCTACGAACGCGCTCGGCCATCTCGCGATCGGCCAGCTTCACGGCTTCGATTGCGCCCGTGCCGCACGCCTGAGCGCAGCGTGGCTGACGCCATCCGCGGTCCAGGAGGTGGGCGTCGAACGTCCACGCCTGCGGTAGCTGTGCCTCTTCGTTCCACCAGATTGCACCGTAGGGGCACGACGACACCAAATCCTTTCGCCCACGCGCCTTTTCCGGATCAATGATCACGATACCGTCCGACCGCTTCGTGACCACACCTTTCCCTGCCTTCACGCACGGCGCATCGTCGCAGTGATTGCAGGTCACCGGCAGGTAGGCGAGATCGACCGTTGGCGCCACGCCACGCTCGTGCACGCGCACCGCGATCCACTCGTGTCCGTGGAGCGGCTGCGGCGCTGAGTAGCCCGGGAACTCGTTGCCGACGTACTCATCCTTCGCCGCCAGAAAGCAGTTGAAGCAGCCGTTGCACTTGTCGAGGTCGACGATCAGGTTCCACTTCTTCATGCGACGCTCCGCGCTCCATCCCAGCGTTCGATCTCGATGAGGCACGAATTCGGTGCGGAGGCCGTCGTCTTCTCCGTCTGACTACGGTGTGGCGTCAGAACATTCACACAACCGCCGCGATCGGCCGACGCGCCCGGACGACCGATCGGATCGAACACAGCGCTCGACTCCCACGTGAATACCGACCCTCGCGTGATGCGCTCGGTAACCACGGCGGCGCAGATCACGGACCCGCGATCGTTGTAGAGCCTGATGAGATCGCCGTCTGCGATTCCTCGCTGAGCCGCATCCGCGCGACTGATCCGCGCGATCCAGTAGTAATACCCATTCACCCGACGGCGATGCTCGCGGATGTCATTGATCGTACTGTCCTTCCCGTCTCCCTTGGTATGGAAGCTGTAGCGGGGGTGCGTAGAGAGCAGTTGGAGCGGAAAGCGCGCCGACAAATCCGTCGCCTGCAGGCCCTCCCACGAGGGTATGTATCGATTGAGTGGCGGCCGCCCCGGGTCGTTGAAGCGTTTGAGGCTCGACGCTTCGAACTCGATCTTTCCGGACCGCGTCTGCAGACCGTCGCGGAACTCGCCGCCGTACTCGGATGGCAGAGGATGCGGCTCCGGAACGTCTTTCTTCCGACCTTCGGCAAACCAGCGGAATGCGGTGGGTGCGCGCAGTTCCTCCCTCTCGGAAGGCACGACCCAGTAGCCCTTCTTGAGAAAGTCGCTCCAGCTGACGTGCCTACTCGCATCACACGCCTCGAAGATGCGTCGGCACCAGTCGAGCTCCGTCTGTCCCTCCGAGTAGTAGCTTCCGAGCCCGAGACGCTGAGCAATCTCAAGGAAGATGCGGAAGTCGGACTTCGACTCCCCGAGAGGCTCGATGCACTTGTGCTGCATCGTAATCACGCGATGGTTCAGCTGGCCCTCGTTGTGCAGCGAATAGCCACCGCAATTCGCCCATTCACCGATGTCCCAGCGTTCGAAGTTCGTACACGCTGGGAGGATGATGTCGGCGAAGCGTGCCTCGCCCTCGTTCCAGATCGATTGATTCACGACGAATTCGAGTTCCTCCGACTGATAGGCCTTCACCAGGCGGTTGGAATTCATCGTCGTGCCGAAATGCGATCCTCCGTACTTATACATCATGCGGATCGGCGAGCCCCCGGGCGCGGGAAAGCCCATCTTGGCGAACTGGCGCTCCAGCGAGCGCGGGTCCGTCGGATAGAACTCGGCCTTTCCGTCCAGGATCGCCTCGGGAATGCGCATCCGGGAGATCTTCTGCCCGACCGAGTTCATGCTCACGATGTGCGGCATGCGCTGGTAGAGGTTGACGGCGACCGCCGTGCCTTCGACGTCGCCGGAAAAGCCACCTTCCGCGTAGCCAGGAAAGTAGAACGAGTAGTCGATCGGTGCACCAAACTGCAGGCCGCCAAAATTCACGCCCGGTTTACCTAGACCCTGCATCGCCATCAGGCACACCATCGAGCGCGCCCATTGTGAGCCCGTCGCAGAGCGGCACGCGCCGCCAAACGTGTTGCCCTTGCCGCCGGCGGACAGATAGGTCTTTCGGCGCCCCCACTCTCGCGCCAGCGCGCGACAAGTGTGTGCCGGCACTCCAGTCTCGCGTTCCTGCCATTCCGGAGTCTTGGGAGTACCGTCTTCCTGCCCGAGAATGTAGGCACTCCACTGCTCGAAGCCGGTGGTGTGCTTGGCGACGTAGTCCTTGTCGTAGAGGCCCTCCGTGATCCACACGTACGTGATCGCATGCGCGAGGGCGGGGCTCGTTCCCGGACGTATTGGGATCCACTTGCCGCCATGAACGCGGCCGTGTCGTTGAAGTACGGGTCGATGTGGACGAACTTGATGCCGAGCTCCTTGGCCCATTGCCTCCGAATCGAGCCTTCGAAGCCACCGTAGTTACCGTTCGTTTTCTCCGGATCACTCGACCAAAACACGATCATCTCGCACTCGCGAAGGCAGTCTTCGACGGTGCCGTATGCTTCGGACGCGCCGTTGCGCATGCTGTACCCGTAGTGATGCATCGCGCCCCAGTACCAGCCCTCCCAGCTGTCGGGATTGATGACCATTTTGGTGTGCCCCACCGCATTCATGAACCTGAAGTTCGCGCTCAGGTAATAGCCGACGTTCCCCCAGGTGTGATGCGAGCTGTGGCTGCTCAGCATCGCGGCAGGTCCATGCGTGCGCTTCACGCGCTTGATCTCGGACGAGACGATGTCCAGCGCCTCGTCCCAACTGATCCGCTCGTACTCGGAGACCCCTCGCTGTGCCACGTTACGTGCGCCCGCCGGGTTGAAGTCCTTGCGTCGCATCGGGTAGAGGAGGCGATCCTTCGAATAGACGAGTGACTTCGAGGCGAGGCCGTGCGGACTCAACGTCGTCTTGCGCGGCGGTACGAACCGGCGACCACGCGCCTCCAACGTCCACGACGCGGCGTCTTCGGACGTAAAGTCGATCGGCGTCATCCGAACGATGCGACCGTCCTTCACGTACACGAAGACCGGCCCGCCGTTGGTGTTGTTCACGTACCGACGCTCACCGTCTCCCGCATCTATCCCGAATGTGAGCCAACTCGACCGCATCTCGCTCAGCAGCTCCGTGAACAGGCAACCCACCTCGTCGGACCCTTCGAGTTCCACCTCGAACATCCGCGCCGCATTGATGAACTGCAGATGGTCGTCGAACGACGTCAGCAGCCGAACGGCGTGCTCTGCAGTGCGGAACACCAGCGACGCCGCCGCGTCGGCGTGCACCCCGCGGCCGGAGCGAAGACGGCCACCGCGGACGACGAAGTGCCGGCATACCGAACCGTCCTTGGTGCGAATCTGGGCAGCGAAGTCCCGCTTCCGCAGATGCGCGCTAAACGCGGGACGCACACGCGCCGACGCACGGATTGCGAGCGCGATACCGGCCAGCAGGCCCTCGAGCGCGACGCGTGAGCTAACGGACGTTCCCATGGTGACCTGCCAGATCGTGGCGCGCGCGGTGGCGCGAAGAGTTGCCGCGGGATTCCCGGCCGACCGCTGGACGACAGCATTTTTGCATGGTTGAATGCGTTGTCAAATGCTGAATGTTGCGGCGCCCAGCCACGGCTTGACAACGGTGCACTGGACCAAAACAGAGGCGCGACCTGGCACACGGGCCGAGCAGAACAGAAGCGCGACCCGCTGCGTCTGCTCGACAGCCTTGGCAGCAGCGTCACGCGGGCGGCGCTCCCGCGGCGTTGACGAGATGGCCGCGAAGCGCGGCCGGCGTCTTTCGGCGCTATCACTGGAGCGCGGCGCGATGACGCCAATGAGGTTGACGGCGGCGCGCGCGCGCCGCAGAA